>JAECMU010101667.1:0-23763 GCA_016106625.1 Dracogyra subfuscus | reverse complement strand
AAAGTATTCACTTGTAGATTCGTTTTCCATTTTACATACGATCGATGTTGGTTGATTTGTTTTAAAATATAATTTTTTCCATTTGATCATCATGGTTTATTTGTTTGCCCCTCACTGGCCACCGGGTTCTAAAAGTGTACATATATGTGGAATACTATTATATTTCTGACTACTAGCATTTGCAATTTTTTTTTTTTTAAATATATAACATCGGTGAAGTGAACTCGTCCCTTTATTTATTTTAATGTTGTTTTTACGGTCCTGGTAAAGAAATTCACAGGGTCGGTGCGGGATCCTTCCGACCTCTAGGGGAAACACTGCAGTCATGGTGCACTGGCTGGAATGAGAAATAGACCAATGGGATCAATCCCAAACTGACCACTTTACCATTGGGCTACATACTGCCCCTAGAACTGACCAAAGGCTATGGTATGTGCTTTGCTGTCTGTGGGAAAGTGCATATAAAAGATCCCTTTCTTTAGAAAAAATGTAGCAGGTGTTCTCTGAAGACTATGAGTCTGAATTACCAAATGTTTGACCTCTAACAGCCAATGATTCATTAATCAATGTGCTCAAGTGGTGCTGTTAAGCAAAACAAACATTAAACTTACCTTTCTAAATATTCTGGCCAAAGCTTCTGTAAAACAGCATGAGTTGCTATAACATCTTTGGCACAGTATGTCATCAGATGCTGAAAACATACAGTACATTTATTACATATGTCAATTAGTAATCATAAATAAAAAGTCCACATTAAAAAAATTGTTACCGTAATCCACTGAATTATTTAATACCCAACAAAATGTGTATTTTTACCAATGTTCACACGAGACATTTTAACTGCTCAGTGCTGCAGTTAAAGTTTGTTTTGTTTAAAGACAACACTAGAGCATTTAACCTATTTGATGTAAAACATTTGGTAATTTTGACTTCTTATAGAGAAAACCAGCTACATTTCTTTATTAGTATGAAGGACAGCACATGCCATGACCTTTCTTATACCGGTCATGGTGCACTGGCTAGAAGAAATAGCCCAATGGGTCAACCAACGGGGATTGATCCTACACTGACTGTGCATCAAGAGAATGAACGAATGAATGTTTAACGACACCATAACACAAAAATACAAATCAGTAAATGGGTGTCACAAATGGTTGTGCATCAACAGAGTGCTTTACTACAGGGCTATGTCCTGTCCTTGCTTGGTGAAAAAAAAATCAGCTTACAGTTAAAAGTATTATAAGAGACTCAAAGTTTTTTTATATCAGTGTTTCACTCTTAATATATGTACAGTGTTAGGGTCTAACATCTTTGTCACTAAGTGTATATATAATAAACCTCTTGATACACAATGTTTTTTAATGTTTTGTTTAACGACGTACTCAACACATTATGATTACGGTTATATCGGCGGCGGACATATGGTTATGTCGAGAAAAACCCCAGTGGTTAGCTGACGGGGATCGATCCTAGACCAACCACGCATCAGGCGGGCACTGTACCACTGGGCTATGCTGCCCGCTCTTGATACACAAGACCATGGTACTGTTATGTACCTTTTCTCTTGCACGCTAGTCCATGTGTAATCTAATGCCCACAAAGAGGTAGTGTTTTGCTAATCAATCATTTCTTTCCCTTAACTTTTTTTCACATTGAACTGTATGAAAACTAGAGATAAAATTTGTTAAAAACTTGGTCCATACAGGCAAGGACCCATAAAATTCAAGCACTTTTCAAGGACCTACCTTATGTTTTCAAGGACCATAAATACAAACCTTAACCAGTCTTTTCGAACAATGTTTTTTCTGTGTTTTTTGCTGTTTTCTCGCCCATGGCACCTTTGTTTAAATTTGAACACATGCTTGCAAAAACTTCAAAATTTAAAGTAATTCCGTGTTGTCTCTCCTGACTATTGTTTGCAGTTCTCAAAACAAGGCTATTACGCTCATCAATAATCAGTAAATCTCAGCTGAGGCATTCTCCTAAATTCAAGCACTTTTCAAGACTGTACAAACCATGAAAAACATTATCAACTTCACATAGAAACAATTTAACAGATCCATACCTGGAACTGTTCCCTGACATCAGCCATGGTTCCCTCCATGAAGACCTCTCTGGTTGACTTGTCCAGTGGTTCCGCACCACAGTGCAGCTGATATACATCATTCAGATTGTTCATGGTGCTCACAAACTTCCAGTTATCACTCTAAACAAAGTCAAATTATTAAGTCATTTTCAAACAATGCATTACTACAAATTACAATGAAAATTTTATGACATGACACAATCTATGTAGACTTAATTGTGTAAATATATAGTCAAACTATGTTGTCTCAATGTTGAAGGGACTGGAGAACAAGCTCGCGATAGTGGTACCGGTAGCTCAAGATAAAGGTTTAACCTGCTAGTAGGTGGTCAGATAATTTGTAGCATCGTCATTATTATCAGGTGGTTGCAGTTCTTTCAGAGATTATTGTGTCAATAATGGTGTCATCGGTCGTCCAAGCTGGAGTAAGTGGCAATTGGTATACAGTTTGCTTAATGAGATGTCATCGTATGGGTTGTCTACACTGTCTGGTCATCAGCTGTAACAAACTCAGCATGTCGGAAACAGTTCTTAACGGTTTTTGGCATTCCATTTCCCCATGCCTAAAAGATCATGTGTAAAACATTGAGTACACTGCAGATTTGCTTCTTTAATTTTGTCAGCATTTTTTATTCACATAGATGGAATTAAGAATTGTCGCTATTTCTGACTGATTTTAGTCCACTAATTGCTTCGATTTTCGTTTTCTATTATCATAACAATAAAATTTTGTTTGACACACCCGTTTTAAAAAAGATTCTGGATTCAACAGTCCCCTCAGATGGGCAAGGGACCTTCAAAAAGTGTTTCCTTTACTGGCATATTTTACTGTTTAATAATGCTAAACTCTGCACTGGTTTATAAATGGGGGACATTTTCTGTTGTAGATGAAAGCGGCATGTTAAATCAGTTGATAATAATACATTATACTTCATTGCAGGCTATATTAGATGTACAGTTAGGAACTTAATTAACATTCATTGGGGCTGATTATCCACACATTGGCTAGCTAAATGGGTGATTAGTCATTATTAGTAAGGTGGTAACCTGAAATACTGTATTTTCGCGGGATCAAATGTTTGCGATTTAATGAAAATGGGTCAATTTGCAAACATTTATTTTGTTCTAAAAAACGGAACTTAGTTTTGCCGGTTGTTAGCTAATCTGTAGAACTAATCCTACATGTACACATGAGTGCTATACTGCTGTAATTAAACTATGAAACCATAAAACAATAATTTTCCTGCTTTAACCAATCAAGACCTTATTGTTTACAAGTTAATAAGCTTACTGAAGGTGCTTATAAGGATTAAGAAAAACTGACCACTATAACTGTTATAAAAACAAAAACCACAAACAAACGAAACGAAATTTTAAGGCACAAGCTAATAGTATTCAGTAACTTAAGTTTGATTGAAACAATATTTGATGCTATGAAAGGAAAAACAGATTTAATACAAACAGGTGTCAGACTTGCAGGCCTTTGCAAAAAATAAAAATAAAATTGCGAAACATCTGAACATAGCCCAGTCCGGATTTTTTCACTTCCACATTTTTAATATACTGTGATAATGCATGTTTACTTCCATCGTTGAACACGTGTAGACTGTCTGATGAACTGATCGCTAGCACATGCGAAGGAAAACAGCATAAAGCTTTTTAGTGTTAGTATTGTTTTATTATCATGTAATGTACTTATCACTGTGTTATTGATTTAAAGTTTTAAACAGTTTTTGTGGTTTGTTCCGTGACTGGAGGGAGCACCGCTTTGTTACTACTAGCCTGGTACATCGGAAACTAATGTGGTATAGTTGAACAAGACTACTTTTTTTCTTATTATTTATCGGCCTTTATTTTTGCGTGGAACATATTTTTACAAATTTCATTCACACACGAAAAACGCAAAAATAAATTCCACGCAGAATAAAATATTCTACAGTACTTGACTGTATGCTCATCAATCAGCCACGTTCGTTTACCAGAATATATAATGAGACAACCTGGTTTTTTACATGAAGAAGAAACATTAAACATTTTTTAATGTTTTGTTTAACGACGCACTCAACACATTATTAGTACGGTTATATCGGCGTCGGACATGTGGTTATGTCGAGAAAAAACCCCAGTGGGTAGCTGACAAAACATTAAACAAAACAAAAACTAAAATAAACCTTGGAAGCTATCGATACTAGCAACAGCAACATTAGTGTTTAATACAACAGTGCGCTTTATTAAGTGGCAGAATTTAGGGAAGAAGGAAGAATGAAACAACATAAAATTAATACCCTAAGCATAACTAAAAAAGGAGTCATTTTATATGTAAAAAACAGTATGTATCTCTAGAAAAAACCCAGGAAAGTGCTCCTAGGGACACAAAAATATGCTCAACATAAGCCTCGTACTCGAGATTAGCATGCGGGATATAACAGTGGGTTTTTTCATAACATCACATAGGAAAATTGCCATGACCGGCACTGGACCTCAAGATAATATTATTTTGGGTCGAGATAACGAAGTTTGTCTGTAATTTAAAAAACACTTCTGTCCTGTGCTGATAAAAGAATATAAATCAATAAAATGACAGGTTCTGGTTTTGGTATTTCTAAACAGGAGATGAATTTCAATGGTCAATGAACATTTTCTTCATTATCATGTCGCAATTAGCTATGCAACTTTCAGAGATTGCTACACAATTTTAAAACAGTAATGAATGGACTAGAAACATCACTACTCAAGATTTTGAAAACAATGATAGTAATGTTTATTGGAGATGCGATGGGTCATAAGATCCATTGCCTATGGTGGATCAGTCAGATTTCCCTCCCATTTCAAGCAATCCCCTACCTATGCTGAAAAACACAAAAAGACTGTTTTGTTGCTATGGAGACATAAAGAGACCAAATGTATAATGTTCTAACATGTAATACACCAAATAGCCATCGAAAATGTGCTAAGATGTTTAACAAATATTCCTTTCTTTTTCTAAATGTCTGTAAACCCACTCTATAAATGCTACAATGCAAAAACAAGAACTCACTGTTTCACTGTGCCATTTCTGTTTTTCTTTATACTCCCGGACTTCCTTCCTTTTGCTGTCGTTTGAGCTGGCCATGTACAGCATTCGCTGAAATGTTGTCAAACCACATATGGCAATATGCATGGACATTGTATCCAGGAATTTCAAGTCCGTTCCCTGAAACAAGATGTAAAAATTTACTTTTGTTGAATTGGTATTTATAGTATCAATGACTTCATTTTGATATTATTAAGTAACATCATTTTTTTCTGTTCTTTTTGACAATGCCATTTTACAGTAACCTTGTTTCTAACAAACTTAAACATTTGTTCTGTAGTCTACAGATGAATATATTTAAATTCATTAAAAACTTACTTGTTACATCCAAGAAGCAAATGTTATTGTCAAAAACTAAAATACAGTAAATTCTGCAAGTTATGAATACACTTAGTGAAATATGTTGTTCCCTAGCATCGCTAGAAATTCTAGTGTGTCTTTTTTCATAAATTATTTTTTAAGTTGTAGAATGACTGAAATCGATTAAAAAAAGAAGTATTTTTATTTATAACTAAAATAGAAAAAAATATCTGGATATCTATATAAAAGGTAATCACCTGTATGAAATACTGTTCCTTAACAAAGGATCGATCAAATCCAACATTGTGGCCTACAATAAGTCGCTTTTTCCACTTCCCACCTGGAGGTGTTGTAGCACCTCTTTTAGTTTCCAGAGGAATGAGGTCTGACAACTCGGGTTGTTTAGACCACCTGTATCGATCATCCACAACATAATCACTGACCCAGGAGTACCTGCAAAGCAAAAAAGGTGTATTAAATAAGTTTTAGCTTATTTTAAAAATAAACATGACTTTTGACCAAAAACATCTTAAGAACTTTGGGGTGTCTTAAACAGATTTTGGGGGTTACGAAAATCCAGAATTTCAAAGGTTTTTTTATATTTCTTTAGTTTTTAAGAGAAAAGCACTACTACAAAACACTGTAACAGAAACATTATTGTTATCATAAACACTTTCACAACACTGACATTTAATGTGACCACCATCTACCACAGGTCTGATGCTGGCAGAACTTTACGGCGTGCAACAGAAAAATGTTTCAAACCAATATTATCAGCTTATTCTACTTTCTGTGTATTCCTTGGATGACAGGGGAGGGACGTAGCTCAGTGGTACAGCGCTCGCTCAATGCGCATTCGGTCTGGGATCGATCCCCGTCGGGCTATTTTTTGTCACAGCCAGTGCACCACGACTGGTATATCAAAGGATGTGGTATGTGCTATCCTGTCTGTGGGATGGTGCATATAAAAGATCCTTTGCTGTCAATCAGAAAAGAGTACCCATGAAGTGGCAACAGCGGGTTTCCTCTCTCCATATATGTGTGGTCCTTAACCATATGTCCGATGCCATATAACCGTGAATAAAATGTGTTGAGTGCATCATTAACTAAAACATTTCTTTCTTTCTTTTTTTCCTTGGATGATATTGGTCAATTACAAATGCTTATTATTTATAGTGATATTATAACAAACTAAGTTACATAAAATATATGTTTGTAAATTCATACCAAAATTTGTCAGACACAGCTGTTGCCATGGTTGGAAAATCACCCTCAGGAACTAAACATTCAATATCAAAAACCAAGCCTTCATCATCAGGAAAACTGACCACCTCAGTACTACCATCCTTATGGTATTTAGTCCAGCCTTTGGTCTTAGACCACTCTGGAGGCAGAGGTGGAACATCGCAATGAATCAATCTCTCAGCAAGTTTTTTGTAATCAGCAACCTGTTGTAATCCAAGATGGCGAAAATGATCGTCAATGGTTGTGCCAAAAAGTTTGGGTAGCTGGAGGTTAACATCATTCAGCGTGGTGGTTTCCTTGTTCCAGAGACCGTGTTTCTTTAGGTGATCTTTTATCAAGCCCAGATTGTTTTCAACAGAATTGTCAGAGTGCCTGAAGATCTGATCATGTAGCATTTGTGAAAGCATCTGAATCTGAATTTCATTTCTGCGTTCTGGTGTCGACGTTGTGTGCCTGGTTACAGTGTTGTGCAGCCATCTTCTCTTACACCAGGATCCAGTCAGAGACAATGGCTTAGTCAGTAGGGATTTTCTTGAAATCATAATTCAGTGCTGCAATAAAAACAAATTTATCAAAATTATGGAATTTGAATATTACCTTTATTATGAAACATGCATTTGGTACAGAACTGGTTAACTGAGACTTAAGTTTATTCCAGTTTATTTTTCTTCAATAAATTTACAATTGTTTAATTTTATTTTGTGAAAAAGTAACAAACTAAATCACTGAAGTGCACAATAAAAAATAAAACCTGGGTCATCAAATTACTTGATCACAAATTACTTTTCTATATTTACATTGTTTGGCATCACCAAATTTAGTAAAGAACAGATATTTGTGGCAAAGATACAAAGCTTTAATAGAACCAGTGATTTTCTGTGATTGCGAAAAACTGACAGAATTCACGAAATTCCTATTGTGAAACGAAATTTACATTTGAACGGAATTATGATTTTTAGTTAAGTTTAAAAATTATCAGTTTTACTACCATCACACTCTGTAAAACTGACGACTGGTCTCTGGACAGAACTGTTCGCAAACGCTTAGTGTCTTTATTTCTTATTTACCGAGCTTACTGCTTAGTCTGTTGCGCCTGCACAAATAGAACAGTGTCTTGCCAGGAATAAGTTCAGCCAGCCATTTATTGCCAACGCTTATCTTGGGAGACCGATTTTTACACTACATATTAAACCAAAAGACTACTCTGATGTCCAGTGTACAGACTGATCGTCGTCTTTTTTTTTTTTTTTTTGTAAAATGCAATAGCGGTGCGGACAGCCCTGCTTAAATGGAGCAGCAAGAACTCTGGGATAATAATAATTGCACAAATAATCAATGTCTAAGTTGAAACATTTTTGCCATAGAAAATACTCGCCATTGACAATTTTGAGCCTGCCCACAACAATTTTTAACCAGTAACTTTTCAGGCCATCAGATTTCACGGTAACGATCGTTACCGGTAGCGTGTCGCAAAACCACGGAACCGAAATTTCGCTTCCCATGATTATTATGTTGATTAAAAAAATTATATATATATTATACAATTAATAATGTTTTTCATATAAAACTACTGGAGATAGTTTTCAACACAATCACGACACGCGATTCGGGTTTTATTGTTCGCCATACTTCACAGTGTTCAAGTAAACCCGAATCTGAGTTCGACAACGCGCTCAAACCAAACCCGACCAAAAACTGTAACATTGTAATAATGGCATCTGCTCCAAAAAATAATTGATCCATATGTAAATTGTACATTTGAATCAAAATCACTAGCGCTAATTATTTGTAGTGTCGCTATTAAATTTATGGACATAAATGATAAAAATAATTAACCTTTTATTAGTCGCTGAAGTCGACAAATTTATTGCCGATGTCACGCACGCACTTGAGTACTGAAGGTAACAATCGGATAAGCTTCACTATTTCATGTCTTTTCATTAAGGGGGGAAATGACGTGAACTGTTATATTTAAGTAGCTGTCACTGTGTCAGTACAGCATGCGTATGTAATATGTAATATGGAGGGGAGGGGAAGGGGCACGACTGCGTCGAAAATATTGAGTTTGAAAACGTGTCTCTTTCCACGGGTAGCTTTGGCGGACTCAAACCTTTTCAGCCCAGAGCTGGCCGTAATGCAAACAGATCGATGTATCTTGCGTTCAGCACTCGCCGTGAGTCGGTGTATATCGGTGATGGTGCAAATGGCCAGTTTGGGACATGGTGATTTTCAGAACTTCTGGGCATCATTAAACTTATTAATATATATAATAATCGACAATGATGAATCTCTACATTTAGTTTATTCAAGGACAGACACAAACAGTCAGTTGGCTGGACTGGAACGGTTATTTGATGCGAAATAAAATTAAAAAAAAACACAGTGACCAAGTCAGTTGGCAAGATTCGAACATATTACCCAACCTGCACAGCATTTTGACAATCCATTGCATTATGGTATACAAAATGGGTTCCCATAACTTGTTTTCGTGGAACCTAAAAACAGCTTCCGATGGGTTCCCATGATCTCAGGACACGGAACCCAAAAAGTGTTTCCCATGAAATTTGAAATCCTATGGCTTGCTTTTGCAACAAATATGAAAATAAAAACTTATTCCGTAAACCGATGGCAATAATTGTTATCAAGCTCAGCAAAGTATATGAATAGGATTAAGCCATTGGTAAAGTCTCTAACCCTTGACTGCAATGAATATCACAATATACGCAATGCCATTGTTAAGTTCGAGCCCTGTATTGCTACCAATCAGAGCTATGCTATGTTCAACAGACATTGGCTAACATTGGAAAACCGCGTGCAATAGACAATCAATTATCAACATGCCCTGCTATTTCCTTCATGACCACGTTCTCTACTTTCGTTACAAAATGCTACCTGCATTAACATACCACTGAACTATTTATGAATGTTTGCTGAAATTCTTGGTCATGATGTCATGCTATTTGGTGTTTGAAGTATGTCACAGAACCTTTATGGGTAGTTTCCTATAACTAGCCTAACAGCTAGTGGAAAAAACTTGTTAAATGCTGCATTTTATTATTTCGTAAATATGAATATCTTGCTCCCTCTTTCCACCCCAATCCAAGAATATATTTATTTAAATTAAATTAAGCAGGGCTAGTAAATTTTTAATCATGCCTCATGGCTACTACATTTTCAAAATCACTGATCCTATGGCTAGTGGATTTTTATAAAATTCTAGAAGCCCTGAGTGTACTGCATAGGAATGCTACTAGTACTACACTTTTTTTTTTTTTTTTTTTTAGTAAACCGTAACATTAACATTATCGGTAACTGAAACTGATTTGGTACAATGGAACCTTTGGCATTGCAGCACGATTTCTCTAAAATCAATCTTCGGCAACTGGAACTCGTCAAACAGGTGTTCAGTGACAAAATGCCCCAATGTAATTGAATATTTAAACCGCCATTTGCGAAATGCATGTTAAATATAGTTATATTAACATTTTTTTGTCAAAACTAAACTTCTTGAGAAGTTCGAACCCGGGTTCCTTTCCCTTTGTTTTCGTCCTTATTTTCCAAAGCACCGCATTCTACCAATGGCAAATTGTGCATTGCCTAACGTAAAAATATACCGAGTTGAATTAAAAACTTCACAACCGTTTATCTTGTCTAATTAGCAAATATGACAAAATAGCATGCTAAATAAGGTATTTTTATTTATTACGTCCAAAGAAAGAATGGGAATAAATGTCGAGTAAAAAACGTATTCCATGCAACCACAGCATTCGTTAAAAGCACAAACATTTAATATAATATGTAATTCACAACCAGGGTCGTCTGATGAAATCACAGGTTCAGTAGCACGTATGCCCTCCATGTGTACCCACAACTGCAAGGCAATGCCTCCTTATCGACTGTCTGATGGGTGTAATGACTGCATTAGGGACACGGCTCCATTGTTCCACTATTGAGGCACCAAGTTCCTGCAAAGTCTGTGGAGGTTTCCCAGCATATCCTAGACGTGCTCGTTGGGAATACAGGTCTGGCGACATTGATGCCCGCGTTTCCCAGGTAATCCCATGTCAAGATGGTCGTGTGGGATCTGGCGTTGTCATGCTGAAAGATCAGGCCTGGACCATGAACTGCCATGAAGGGCACACGTTCCTGGGCCAGCACTTGATCGGCATGTAGCAGCGTTGAGGTTGCCAAGGATGACCAGAAGTCGAGATCGGCCATTTTTACAGAAAGCACCCATTACACTTCCGCCTCCGAATCTACCAATTTGACTGACACAACACTAAGGATGATGTTTAACACGTCGTCTCCAAACCCTTTGCCTTGTATCGGCAAATCGTAGTGTGAATCTTGATTCATCGCTAAACACGACTCTATTTCATTACTTTCGAGTCTTATCGCAAGTGGCGTTGTGCCCACATTTGACGTTGACGTTGATGAAATTGGGTCAAAACAGGTCTAGCATATGGGCGCCGTGCGTGGAGGTGAGCGGTCGACTTCCAATTTTGGATCGTTTGTGCGGACACCTGATGTCTGAAAAGTTCATTACTGGTTATGAAACGGTTGCGGGGGTGATATAACACAGTATGACAGTCATCTGCTGTGATGTCACACGTGGTCTACCCGGTCGGGAGCGATCAGCTGTGGTGCCGGTAAGCAATTATAAATTGCTCGTCGACTGCAACCCAACATCTACTGACGTTCCCGCGCGCAACATGTCAACGGCACGTTCACACTACACATTTGTGAGGCGTGTCATCGAAACGGGTCGTAACAAATATCATTGTAATGTGTTTTTTCGTTGTGTCAGACTACTTTGAGCAAGTAACGATAAAAACAGGTGTGCTATTGTATTCACATGACCAGTAGTGCTGTGCATTGGTAGCCCTAGGCAAGGTTGTCCAAATTGGTTCCCAGCTACACGTGTTACCTTGATGCCATCCTTATTAATTTGGTGGTGGGAGTTCTGATGCATAAACTTGCATCTGACCCCAATAGTGTGATGTACATTGTCTTTAGAAGGGCTGCCTTTGTAGGAGGTACTTGGTCGAGTACACTTTTTTTGGGAGGGTTGAAAAACACTTTGCGTGTCTCATTAACATAGTGTAGGCTGTGGTGCGGTCATACAACTATAAAACAATGTGTTCTAATGTTTCAAACCAGTCCACTGTGGCGCTTGTTGTTAAGGCACAGAACACTAGTGTGACTTCATTTTGTATTTTCCAGATGGCCCAGCTTGCTTTTTTTCTTGCCCCTACCACCGAACGAAGACAGTAAAGGCATGTAACATGGACAATGAATGGCAAGACATATCTGATGGGCAGCCAGGTATAAAACATTTCCAGTACCAAAAGCCACCCAGAGTTCAGGAATGTTAAACAGTTGCTATGGCCAAGACATCAGTATGTTCTTCATTGACAGCATTAGCTACATGAAGCAATATTAGAGTCTGCCTTATCTTGGGTGCATCGGGCTATACTGGTGACATTCCTTGGCTGTTTGCTTAGGACATTTTGAAAATGTGTGCCAGGGTTAGAGCTGGGTATGCAGGACGTTTCACCAAATGATCTGTCCAACTTGGTAGAAACTGAGATATTTTCAAATGTAATATCAATTATTACAAAAGGAATAATTTCATCAACTTAAAATAATAATAGCTCTGTGTGCAAATGACCAGACACTCCCTTTCCAACAGAAGTGATTTGCTGGCAAAGAAGAAAAACAGTTGTCTTGTTTTCGTCAAGTCTTAGGAATCCATGCCAAGTTCCAGGAATTTTACTCAATGTCTAATGGCTCCACGTGCTTTTTACTCTCATGCTTCAAGTGTTTGACTTCAGACTAGTTGGGCTGTAAAGATCCCAGATGACATACATGTACTTCCTTATTGCCCGTTGTTAAACGAGAAATCTTATGTGTAGGCTACGTAAGTGGTGGGACGTAGCTCAGTGGTACAGCGCTCGCCGGATGCGCGATCGAGCTAGGGTCGATTCCAGTCAGTGGTCCCATCTGGCCATTTCTCGTTCCAATCAGTCCTCGACAACTGGTGTAGCAAAGGCCGTGGTATGTACTATCCTATTTGTGGAATGGTGTACGGTATATAAAATATCCTTTGTTGCTAATCGAAAAGGGTAGCCCATGAAGTGGCGACAGCGGGTTTCCTCAATATCTATGTGGTCCTCAACCATATATGTCCGACGCCATATAGGTCTAACCGAAAATAAAAAAATGTGTTGAGTGCGTCGTTACATAAAACATTTCCTTCCTACGTAGTTGATACAGAAATCAATTGAAGCACTTCCATGCGTGATGCGTAACAAGTAAGTTCTTGAACTCATCTGATCGTTTCAGTACGCATTACGCATGCACATGGATTCATTGGCTGGCTTTCCATATGTAAGTCATCCGTCATCCGTCATCCATTTTATCTATCCGACAACGACATTTATCGTAGGATCCTACGCAAAACATTTGTCCATATATACGATTTCACGGGCCGACTGGTTATGCATGCTTATGAGAAGACAGCTTACTTAGGCTGCTCACTTAGGCTGGTTTTCCATATGTATAATATTCTGACAATCAAGACCAAACCATTCAGAATAATACAGTTTTAATCAATAAAATTAACCAAATTCGTTGTATCTAACATATTTGTAAATGTGTATGTTATTAATGTACTAACGTTCTGAAAAGGTCCCCTTGTCTTCAAAAATATATATACTACTCAAAAGAATTTAAGGGTCAGACGATATTTTCTGAATGTCAATTATATTAGCTAGACCATAATGTCACGCATGGTATTGTTCCATTTTGACGAAAGTGGGTCTAAGCAACCCATATATGAATTAAAATCCACTGTCATTGACACTGTCGACTAGTTTTAATGGCGAAAACATGCTTACATTTGTACGTAAATTAGGGCGAAAGCGAAAGGTCTGCTACGTGTCCATAACTTACTTTTTCACAAAGCGCTTCATTTGCACGTGTATTCCATGTTCCCAATGCTGAATTTCTGTATAATTGGAGCTTGCGTTCGTGTACGGTGCACACTCCAAATTCGACAATGGTACGACGTCAACTGACTATCGAAGATCGAGGAAGGGCTATTGCTTGGCTTCAGGATGGCAATGCGCAAAGAAATGTTGCTCTGAGACTTGGTGTCAGTCAGTGTCGTTGGCCGACTTTGGCAACGGTACCAAGCAACGAATTCTGTTCGAAATCGTCCACGTTCAGGAAGACCCCGAAGCACTGCAAATAGAGAGGACCGCTACATCACCAATATGGCTCTACATCAACGCACAACCACTGCACGCCGATTACGTGACAATCTGCGGACTGCGACTGAAACTCGAGTGTCTGATCAAACCATACGCAATCGTCTGAGAGCCAATAATCTACGCTGCCGTCGTCAGGCTGTTCGACCACCACTCCTACCACGTCACAGAACGGCCAGACGTCACTGGTGAACGCTTCATCTGCGGTGGCAACATGTTCAGTGGTGTTGAGTAATGTTCACTGATGAGTCCAGGTTTAGTCTCCAGTTCAACGACGGTCGGGTTCGTGTCTACAGACGTCCTGGGGAGTGCTTCGCTGACGTTAACGTTAGACAACGTCACTGGTTCGGTGGTGGCAGCGTCATGGTGTGGGGCGGCATCTCTATCCACCACAGGACCCCCCTCTATGTGGTGGATGTCAATCTGAATGGAATCCGCTATCTGAATGAGATTATCCGGCCGTTGGTTCTCCCAGGCCTTCAGCAGATTGGCGGCGGGCAGTTCTGCAGGATGACAATGCCAGAACCCACCGTGCCAGGGTGGTAACGGACTTTCTCAGACAACAAGGTATCGCCAGGATGGATTGGCCAGCATATTCGCCTGACTTGGCTCCAACAGAGCACGCCTGGGACGAATTACGTAGGAGAGTTCGGGATAACCATGCCCCTCCGGCCAACCTTCATGATCTGGGTCAACTTCTTATGTCAGCGTGGCAGGCCATTCCCTAAGAGTTCTTCAGACGTCTGATCAACATCATGAGGCAACGATGTGTTGAGTGTATTCGCGCCAGGGGTGGATTCACACACTATTAAACGAATGTGCTAATGTATAAAATCCATGTTTGACAACCTTCTGAAGGCTTCAATTTTGACAGCATGTCATGTGACTTTATTGTATACAGTGACGTTTATTTGTGTGTTTGTTTGTAAATATGGAACAATAAACAAAACATTTGGTGTAGTTTACATCATCAATCTAATACACTCTGAAACTTATTTGGTTATAAATTTTTGACCCTTAAATTCTTTTGAGTAGTATAAAAGATAAGCAATTAAAAAAAACAAAAAACATCTGCATAACATCCGAGTTTAATAATTCTTATTTTACAGTTATAAAGTAATTAAAATACAAATTAATCTTTTGTAAAACGAGAATAAAAACATGCAAAGATTTTAAACACTTCAAGAAGTGTGGAACTGTACAAACCCAGCAATCGTGGACGCTGACCTTGCACTTGGTACACCTGTGGTTGGTCTTCATTCTGCAAGATGCATATGATTGAACAAGGTGATCCAGTTGGTTGAACCGAATCTGATCTGGAACTCGATTGGCAGATAAAGAAAATCATCTAGGGCGGCCTGGACTAGCATGACGTGGAGCTCGAGCGAGTAGTACTCGAGCAATGGATCGACGGAAAGCCATGATATCCAAAGGTTCATGGATGGCTTCTTTGATAGCACGGTACAGATGCCACGCCTGTTGCACGCACATATCCACGCAATAAGCAAACAATGGCTACCGCAACGTTTTTGATCGGACTGTGCAGTACTTCTCGACATTTTGGTCCATGCGATCGACTCCACCCATCGTCTTGTTGTAGCGCTTTATGAGGAACGGTTTTCGATGTCCAGTCGTTGTCCCTTGCGTTTTCCAACTTTGTTTCACACCATATTCACGATGCTGATGTCAATCCACCTCACGACTATAAGCCAGTCCTTAGCATCAGTCGCGTAATCAAAGCTGCCTCGGTGTAACCTTTTTCTTTACATTGACATATTTCAGAGGATAGTCTTCAATCCGGTTGTCACGTACAGTTCCAGTCCATGCTACATCTACAGTGATACAGTTCAGAGATGTGAAACGATTGTCAAATGTGAAGTGAAACAAGTTGTCAACCTCCTCCTTTGGATTAGAGATCAGATCAACCACAACAGATCCTCCCATGCCTTGGTAATGCTCAAATGACAGAACATACACTAGTGCAGTTATAACCAAAACGAATAGGTTTACCACGTATAAACTGCTTTGTACTATGCCGCCTGTAGTAAGGCACCATGGACTCATCTGTATTCATCGTCTGAGTCTTGAGAAACTCAAAGTAAGGCAGAAATGTCTCATTGAGCATGCTCAAAAGGGGACGGACTTCACTAATCTTGTCATCCGGTTAAACATGTCCATTGTCACTGACATGAAGATACATCATCGTCTAACTGTCCTCGTATGTCGTTCAATGTAGACTAAACCGTCCTCAAAGTCTCCCACATCTTCTAACATTACTTAAAATCTTATGAACATTTATAGTCCTACACTTTTTTTTTTTTAAATTATACCGTAAGTATAATGAAAAAACCCTCCACATTCGGGACACAGCAAATATAAAAACACCTTTTTCACAAATAACTGGTGTTTATATTATGAGATAATAAAGCAGACTACATGTTTTGTGACGTAAAAAGTAACACTAAGTCACAAGAGTAACACTTTAAAACAATGAAAAATTAGCGTAAGTTTTTAAAATTGTTAATGTCATGGCTGATTAAAAATCATCACATGTACACTCATTTCAACTTATTTTCGTGCTTATATCTAATTACGGTTCAAGCACGCTGTCCTGGATACACACAGCTATCTGGTTAGTTGGTTAGTGGTTAGTAAGAGAGAAGAGGGTGTAATAGCCTTACACCCACTGAGCCCTTAAGAACTCACTCTCGGTTGGGTTGTATCGGGCTGCAAACCATGTACCTGCCAGCCTTTAGTCCAATGGCTTAACCACTTCGCCACCGAGGCCTATCATGTACTCTCAAAATGGCTGCCTGTGGAACTTTCAAGGAAGGGAGACAACTCCAAACTACATTGTCATATCAGCGATTACCTCCCTTTACCCATTTAGACAATATTATTAATATGGCAAACAGGCCAGTGCTGGTGGTCCCCTCTCCAAAAACTTTCTGTCTTGGACGGAAAAGCTTGCTTCGCAAGCACTTGCACCCACGACAGGCGTGCGCTACAACAGCTTGCTCTGGATGTGCACGTTAAACCGGACTGCCAGTGCAGGCGGTCCTTCCTTTCCCTCTCCACCTTTCTGTTCTGGACTCCTGTGCCCACGACAGACGTGCGCTACAACAGCTTGTTCTGAATGTGCACGTTACACCCTATGAGATGACATGACATGACGGCGATGTTGAGGTTAAGGCTGGTAGGTACCGGCTTTAACCCGGAACGAGTTATAACGACTTAGTGGATAGGTGTAAGATCACTACACCCTTTTCTCTCTCACTAACCACTAACCACAGACAGCCTATATATCAGTTACATGGTCCTAATTTCATCATTACGGCGGAGGTGGGGACCATTATCAAATGGTCGGTATCCGAGAGCCGATGATTAAATCAATCTGCTCTAGGGGTGTTGTTAAACAAAACGACATACATACTTGTTTCTTCATCTTCACGGATGACAATGCCCGTCCACGTCGTTAAAGTTTAAAAAAATGTAGTTTGAAGTTAACGACACTACTAGAGAACATTGAATAATTAATAAATCACCGGCTATTGGATGTCAAACCTTTGGTCGCTGTGACACGGCCAGAAGATACCCACTACATTTTCCTAACATTTCCAACTCGTATCGTGAATTATGTTCTGCAGGTTAATTAACAAAAATTAATTGCATATAGAATGACCTGCCCAATCACCAGATCTTAATCCAGCAGAGCATGCTTTGAACCTCGCCGGATAACATGTATATGGTTGCCATGTTCGACGCCCCCTCACCAACACCACCACCACCACCATCACCAACCATTGGTTTAGCTACTCTAGACCTCAAACTCACATTCCCAATCTGGAGCTCGACGTGGTAAGACGTGTTTGTTTCGCTTGTGCACACTGCACGGTCTCTCGTGTGCTCAACTTGGGGATCCTTCATTTCGTTGTCTTTGCCAGCGAAATGAAGTTTTCTACTGGGATGTATACGGCCATTGGAACTGGTTGAATGCTGGAACGCTTTTCGTTTCGACAGCCTGCACTACCTGGTTGAGAACCTTTTTAAGCAAGATTCCTTGCCTCCGCGTCATTTCTCCGGCTGACTATGCAGACTTGTTTATTTTGTGACTCGTATGACGACCATTCTGCAGAACGCCACGGTTGTTCGCGTTTAGTCTCTACATGTCCGAGCCTATCCTAGCAGCACTGGAAGATTGATTGCTCCACACTAAGAAAAAAATAGGAAGCGGGGTCGGCCCTACTACTATTTTCTAGACCTTACTTTGCTTTATAATGATACCGTCTCGTATCCTCCGGAATCGGGCCCGTCCGCAACACTATACCAACCCATGACGACTGGACTATACCCTAGTCTGATACTCTCTCTCTCTCTCTCTCTCATTCAGACGGATTCGTCTTCTCAAGATCTGTATTTCAGCACAGCACTACACCTTCAGCGTCTAATGACTGTCAATCTAGGGACTTTCTTGACGAAATGCAACCCATCTCGTCCCTATAAGCTGTGCACCCAAACGGCCTTAACGAGGCCACTCACGTGGAAATATCGATCGGACTTTAACTTTTCAATCTGCGTTTAAAATATATTTAATAATCTGATCCTCTTTTCTATCCCTTATTTAATTTTGAACTGTCCTTCTAAAATGGTCCAAATTATATAAATATTCGGCCGAGCAGTCAATTCTTTTTACTAGTATTTTTGGTTTGAAACTTTTTTTTTTTTCTTTATTCTATTAACTTTTTTACTAATTGCTATTTTCAAAATTCTGCCCATTTTCAACATTTATTGCGTGTGTATTTTTTATGGATGAAAACGGGATAAGAGCGCGCTTAGTTTTTAAAAAAACCTGTTAATTTCAGACAACCAAATTGTCTCAAGATGGGGCCTACAGTATCTAAAGTACGTATAGGCCTGCACGTTTTCCTAAATGAGACGCAACGCCACAGACTCATGTTTGTTCCTTTTCGAGTTTATTCATACCATGAAACTAATATGTTGGTGACTAGTACAAACGATACAAGAAGAAACCTGACACCTCTATCAGAAAGGGCAGCATTTGTGTTAGTCAAAAGAAAACAATAATGTGGGACATTTTGTGTATTTATATATGATTTTAATCTTGGACAACAATATAAAGAAATAATTGCAAAGATCTTAGATAGTACGCATTATCGCCGCTGGTTCTTTCTTCCACCCTTTAGATTCATAGAATGTCATCTCCACGGTCGGAATGTTAGATATAACGACTTAACGTAGCGGTAATTAATTAATGTACTACTTGGTACTGCACCTTTTAAGTTCTGCTTTATTAATTACTGAGAATAATAGAATTCAGATACATTAATTAGATTGCTAAAAATGAAGAACATTTTCTGCCTTTGAAATTCAATCCTAAACCAGTGATAGCATTATAATTACCAGTGTAACCTAATGAGTTCCCGAGTGATATGAATGGTATTGCTATCAGCAATGGTGCGAAACAATATTTTGGTCCCAGGCGAAACTGGACCAGTTACGTTACATATTTACTCTCCATCATTATATTACATTTGGTTAATATTATCCCGCGCTGGCTGTATAGCACGTGCCATATGTGTCGTCTGCTAAGTTGAACATTTCAGCTAGCTCTTGGATGTTTTGACAGGCAAGAAACCATTTGGTGAACGTCATAGTTTTCTGTCAGTGGTAAAGACAAGTGCAGGGAATGGGGGAAGTGGGGAACCCAGAGTTCCATGGTGCAAAAAATAAGGTTTGACAGATTTTTTTCCCTTTTCTTTCTATCTAATATCGCCGTCCCATTTTCAGCATTACTGTATAGTCTTTCGTATGTGACCTACACTAATGGGTTAGCCCTATTTATGTGTTATAAATATATACTTTAAAATGACTGAAAAAACCAACTTCGTGAATGATAGTGTATGTGTAGATTATTCAGTATCTAGACTCTTATGTTAGTTTAGGCCTACCTATATATTTTTTAGAACAACGGTCCATTAACGGATGATAGCTGCGAAAGCTGGCAAGAAGAAAAGGAGAAAAAAGATGTAAATCAAACGGTGAATGGAAACAAAACTGTAACAAAATCTCCCGTGAAAGGTTCCCGAGGGTCGGGCCAGTCCAAAGATTACAATATCGAGAAGCCTGAAGCGACAGGAACAAAGGGGGAGGAAACTCTGGTAAGATAAATTTCATGTGTGGTAAAAAGGACGTTCTTGAAGAAAAAAAACTTTCACGAGTGCTCCATGAGAACAATTGTGCCAGTAGTGTTTTCTGGAACATTTCCAGGATAGGGGTGGTATGGGGTAGGATGTGGCGTGCATCATATTTTAGTGGTATGTTTATTGGGTACTTAATATGAGGCTGATCCAGGATGGTAGCCCAGGGAACTTGCCCCCTCTTAAAAATATTCATGTTCCTCTTTTCTCTTTTTTTTCTGGCTTTAATGTTTTTTTTTTGTTTTTTTTTAATTAGGTTGCAATTTTTTTGTATACGTTTTTTTTTGTATATGTGCCCTTTTCCCCATTAGTCCCCAATAAAAAATATGAATCTGACACTGCTTTAGTTTTTACAGATAATAAAATTTGTTACATTTTATACCATATTTGTTTTCTAGTTTGTGCAGTCAACATCCAATTTTCTGTTGGCTGCTGGTAATTAATTATTGAGTTTTTTCTTCACAATTCTGAAGCATTTTCATCAACAATAAGGTATAAATAACCATTTCAATAAAAAAAAAACTTAACAAACTTTAAAACCAATTTACTAAGTCATATATATATTTTTTAATTATTATTATTATTTGGCTTTTAACACCCTTGTTTTAACACCATATTTGTGTTTTTGTCATTACCCATGAGGACAGAATTTGGGGATACAATTTAATAATATTGATTTTGAATACCAACTACCCAGAGAATAAAATTTAAAGGCACAGACCCTAGTTTTTGCTGGTGAAACTTGACTAAGTTTGGTTAACCTAGTAACCTGTAATACATTTGGATTAAGTTATAATATAGTGAAACTAAAGTATATGAGGTTTAAATGGGGATATAGTGTCTACAGATAGATTAAGAGTTTGGCTTGATAACTGTTACTTCTCAAACCAGTGTGTGTTTTCAGAATTAAGAAAAATGTGTTTCGGGGTATTACAAAAACCTGGATGACATTGATTAATTAATCATCAGCTATTGTATGTCAAACATTTAGTAATTCTGACTCGTCAACAGAGGAAACCCGCTAAAAAAAAAATCTAATGCAGCAAGGCATCTTTAATATGCACCTTCCTAGAGACAGAAAAGTGTATATATACTACAGTTGTGGTGCACTGCTTGCAACAAAGCTGCGCTATGTATTGTCTTAGATCAGGCCCATCAGTTTCGTTTTAGCATTGTAGTATGATAGGTAGTTCAAGCAAGAACAAGCACGTGTACAGAGGGTGGGTGTCGGGGGTCGAAAAAACATTTACTGCTCAGGTAAATGTTATCTTTTTGTAATGTATTTTCTGGGGTAGCATGACTTGACACCCCCTAGAAACTTTGTTCACCATAGTCTAGACACCTCCCTGTATAACTTTCTGCACACATGCCTGAAGACATTGTAAATAATGTATACATTTTTTAATTTTTATTTATTTATTATTCACAGAATCCCTGTTACATAGCCCTGTCCCCAACCAGGGTGCAATTGTAAGACAGGCAGTCAACATGACCTCAACATATTACAAACCACATTTTCAATACACATACATTCTAAAGAATACTATTCATAGTTTGAAATGTATAATTTAATAGTAAGTGTTGGTGTACTTAAAAGGATATTCAAACTCCCATTTGTGATCCTAAATGTTTACTTTTTAACCAGGTTTCTATGCAGTATTAGATTATGCTCCCTTCTCTAACTATACATGTACATATATACTGTTAACTTTCCCACTGGGAATGACATTTCTAATGGAAGATTAGACTAAGTTATAAGTATAATTTATTAGATTGCTAACTACTGACATACTGACATTATTAGTAATAATCGGTTGTTGACCACATATTACGTTTTATTCAGAAATAGTTCTGTTCAACTTGTTGTTTTATACACAGTACATGTATTTGCAAGTGCTTTGTAAACATAATTTAACAGAATTGTACCTACATTAGACTGGTATTAGGGTGGATCAATCTCTTTGCACCACCAGGGCTGATTTCAAGTAATGATTATTTTTAGACATTTATGTTACATGTAAATTGCAATGTTACACTGATTTTGTCAGGATCTTGTTTAAGATACAAGTCACCAACAATTTATGGCCCTATATCATTTTCAAGTGTTTCTTTCACTGTCCAGGTAGGTCTGAGATTTATCTGTGTATATCACTTTATTTTTAAATGTTTAAATACATGAATGTTTGAGAGATATGTTTTTTTCATATGGTCTAATTTCATTATTAGTGTAAACAATTTAGTACTATTGTAACAAAACAAAATGTTAAAGATTAAATGTTAAATGATTTACTTTAATTTTATATACCAGGTACATTCATATGCTTGCAGACTTACTTATCTTTTGTGGCACCTAATAACCGATGTGTACTGCTGTGTTGTCATGTTGTTATACATTCATTCATGTTCAGCTTGCACACATGCACTCAAAAGCAATATAATTGTATACACTGATATAAAAGAAATAAGGGAACACTTTGTATTATAGATCAAATTTAATTCATTATTAGCATAGTAATATCTGTATAATGTACAAACACTGTTTTCATTTATTAATGGTAAATGGTTTATTATATTGTATACAAATGAATAACAAACATTTGGTTCCATGATTATGCCAACTCCTAAAAGGATATGATAATTTTGTCAAATGTCATAGGCATGTGAAAAACCAATTACTACATGCAATACAATCCAATCTTTTAGAACCATATTGTAACCTTTGTTAAGGAACAAATGGTTAAAGAAAAAAAAAATCTGGTAAAAACTAGCTTATGAGATACAATGGGTTACTTAATTTTGTTTTGCCATCCTAATTAATGCCCCATATTTGCAGTCCTGTCTTCAGAAACCTGACCGGCCTTGGTGGCGTCGTGGTTAGGCCATTGGTCAACATGTTGGTAGGTACTGGGTTCGGATCCCAGTCGAGGCATGGGAATTTTAATACAGATATCGACTCCAAACCCTGAGTGAGTGCTCCACAAGGCTCAATGGGTAGGTGTAAACCACTTGCACCGACCAGTGATGCATAACTGGTTCAACAAAGGCCATGGTTTGTGCTATCCTGCCTGTGGGAAGCACAAATAAAAGATCCCTTGCTGCTAATCGGAAAGAGTAGCCCATGAAGTAGCGACAGCAGGTTTCCTCTCAAAATCTGTGTGGTCCTTAATCATATGTCTGATGCCATATAACCGTAAATAAAATGTGTTGAGTGCATCGTTAAATAAAACATTTCTTTCTTGTTTTCTTTTTTGAAAAACCTATGTATTAAAGATCCTTAGTTGCAAATTTCTCTCTTACACTCTTAGACTAAGTGTCAGAATGCTATTTAAAAATGTGAAGTTCAACAAGGGGTAACCATGGATAAAAATGTATTGAGATGCCATTACACTAAATATTGCTTTCCTTTACCAAAAGAGATTGTGCCTCAGATGAGCTCTGTACCACTGGGCTGCATTCCTGTTCCCCTCGTTGGAATGGAAAACAGCATAAAGCATAAGAGAGAAAACAGTGTCCCATGCCTCTTGTTTGTGCATTGTTAATAGGCTGTTGGTAGAGATGTAGAAAGAAGTC
>JAECMU010101658.1:0-12595 GCA_016106625.1 Dracogyra subfuscus | reverse complement strand
CGACCAAAGGAAATTTCTTACAAAATGTGCATTTCTCTATAAGTATTTAAAACAACAAACGTTATATCCCTTAAGTCTGACCATTTTCTTTTGTCGATCAATGGTAACAGTGACTGTAAGTTAATTACTCGTAATTGACTGTTCAAAAGATTATAAAACACAGGAATATCGAGCAGCATATCTAACGCATTGCACCGAACCGATAAGTGTTTAAAACAAACAGAGGTGTGAAACCCTTGCAGCCCGTAGAGCTCGTGTGGATTGCCTGATTTGTTTCAATTGGTCGCGTTGACTGACGGCAGGGGATTTGTTGTTTTAGCAGTAAATGGTTACACGAAGCGAATTTCCTTTATTTTTGATACTTTGTTATGAATTATGACCGTCCGGATCCAGAAGCTGAATATCCGGACTAATGAATAATTTTACAAAGTAGACGTTTCGTTTTATCGCTCAACTGTCCGGAAGGTGGGGTTTCCGTATAATCGGAGTCCGGATTAACGAGGTTCGACTGTATATATATAAATAAATATATATATATATATATATATATATCGGGGCTTTAGATCTCACTAATTTGGGAACAACGGGGACTTTTTTTTCTAAGTACAGGAAGGTCATTTTAGGTCAATACTATTATTATAACAGCTAGTGGAGAGTTGTCAATATTCAGAAATACATTTCTAGCTGTTTTAATGAAAATAAACTTAATATTTCAGTAGTTTTGAGGTGAGATATTTTGAGGTCAGTATGTTTATACTTAATTTGTCACATGATTATTTTGGACATTGTATTTTGGGCACGTTTATTGCCTGGACTTTAATGCAATCTAAAGCCCTGTATATATATATACATATATATATATATATATACAGTATTTGTAGTTCAAAGCCAAAGCCAGCATAAAGGGATCCTAGTTTTTCAAACATTTTGCTTTCAGTTCAGACCTGGATGCATATAACTTGTAAGTATATGTAAACTTTTTCTTTTCTTCTTTGTGCAGTTATTTTCCAGAATTGCAGTCAATGAGACATCACCCAGATGTGCAAGTGTTATGGTGGAGTGTATATCTCATACATGTGTTTTTATTTAACCATCATCATTTCTGTCACTGGGAAGAGAAATAGCTGGAGAAAGTGAATACATTGGAGGCTGTTACCACCCGCTATGAACGCCATGTAACAGAATCAGGTTAAAGGAAGGAAATGTTTTATTTAACGACACACTCAACACATTTTATTTATGGTTATATATCGTCGAACATATGGTTAAAGACCACACAGATATTGAGGGAGGAAACCAACTGTCGCCACTTCATGGGCTACTGTTTTTGGTTAACAGCAAAGGATCTTTTATATGTACTATCCCATAGACAGGATATAAAAGATCCCTTATTACCAAAGAAAAATATATATCAGGTTTTCTCTCTAAGACTGTATGTCAAAATTACCAAATGTTTGACATCCAATAGTCAATGATTAATAAATCAATGTGCTCTAGTGGTGTCATTAAACAAAACAAACTGTGAACATTTATTAAATCGGTTCTGAAAATTTGCCATCTGCTTCTTACCAATGAGCATTCTAATAAAAACTAAATTTAAATAAAAACCTTAAAATTATACAGGGCTTGAATTTAATGATGACCATACAGGAAGTTGCTGCAATGTCCTAGTCGTGTGCCACAATGCCTTGACTGTTCTGTACCACCAATTTCTGTAACATCCTAAGACACCACCATAGAACACATCAATTCTATTCGTCTACTGGATGTCAAACATTTGGTAATTTGGATATATAGTCTTAGAGAGGAAAGCCTTTTTCTTGCCCACTAGACCGGATTATCCAGCTTTTGGACGGTGCTAGATAAATCTATCTTACCCACGGGGTGCTAGATAAATCTATCTTACCCACGGGGTGCTAGATAAATCTATCTTACCCATGGGTATAGACGATTTCTACATACGCAGTTACGAGGCTGTTCTATTTTGAAGCTGCCAATTCATGTTGTATTATTTTATTTTTTATAATCCTCCAAAAGGTTATGTTAATGAAATAAAAAATTTGAACTTAATCGTGAATTATTATTTTATTTTGTCCAATGGGGCTACTTTTTAGCGCGTATGGTTAAAGGAGTCTGTAGACTCAATGTTTACAGTGGCCAAGAATGGAAGGAATGCAACATAAAAGTAACAAGTAGGCGTATTTTTGCTTTAGTTACTAAGTGGGCAAGAAAAATAATCTATCACCGTTGTCAGGTATAGATAAGGGAATTCCAACCCACGGGACAAAATGTTTTGTCCCTTGGGTGGGAATTCCCTTATCGATACCTGACAACGGTGATAGATTCTATTAATATTTTTCCATTAGTAGAAAGGGATCTTTTATATGCACCAATCCTACAGACAAGGTAGCACATGCTATGACCTTTAATGTACCAGTTGTGGTGCACTGGCTGGAACAAGAAATGGCCCAAAGGTCCCACCGACGGGTATCGATCCCAGACTGACAGGGCTATGTCTTACCCATTGTATAACAATAAGAACTATAAATAAATTACAGCATTGCTGCCTTGGAATTGAAGGAAAACAAAAACATTTCTTCATGACTTCGTTTCAACTTATTTTCATATTTATATCCAAAACATGTTCAAGTATGCTGTCCTGGGCAGACACCTCAGCTATCTGGGCTGTTTGTCCAAGACAGTGGGCTAGTTGTTACAGGTTAGTGAGAGAGTAAGTGTAGTGGCCTCACACCTTTCCATTGAGTCATTAAAACTCGCTATGGGTGAGAGCCGGTATCGGGCAGCAAACCACGTACTCACCAACCTTATGTCCAATGGCTTAAAGACGACACCACCGAGGCTGGTCTACATGAACATGGCTTTAACAGACCCAAGCCTATTTCAAAACGATGATATTTCCTATTGTGCATTTTCACCATTACTTTAAGCCGCGAGACAAAATTAACTCTGTTTGTTATCCTCTTCAGTGTCTCCAACATGTGCTCAAAGAGCTCTGTTTCTGTGAAGTGCCTATTAGTTTAGTCAAATCAATCTGGAGATTCTGTCAATCTCCAAGCACCTACTTAACTAAATTGATCATGCTATTTCCTGGACCACTGGCTTTAAGCTTGTAAACACAATACCTCGATCCACAATCAGACTGACATATCCTTGTCAGGATATAAGACGGAAAAGAAAATTTAAAAAATTAAATTAAAAGCAAAATTGATTCTAATTTCTCCTACAGTTTTTATCAAACTGTTCTCAAACTGCAGACACGGGTGAGATGTAACCCAGTGGTACAGCTCTTGCTTGATGTGCGGTTCAGTTTGGGATCGATCCCCGTCAGTGGGACCATTGGGCTATGTCTCACTCCAGCCAGTATGCCTGACTGGTACATCAAAGGCCATGGTATGTGCTATCCTATCTATGGGATGGTGCATATAAAAGATCCCTTGCTCCTAATAAAACAATTTATGATGTTGAACATATGGTTAAAGACCACACAGATATTGAGAGAGGAAACCTGCTGTGGCCACTTCATGAGCTACTCTTTTTTTTATTAGTAGCAAGGGATCTTTTACACACACCATCCCACAGACAGGACTACACATACCACAGCTTTTGATATACCAGTTGTGGCACAATGGCTAGAGAGAGAAACAGCTGTTCAATTTATGGTACTGACATTTTGGGATGTTATTGCACAGGCACATATATATATTATTACTAATATTGTTAAAATTACTTGACATAAGCTTAAAACATGATTTATGAAAAACAAAATGTTGTTTAATATTCTGTGGGAAGTGTAATTTAAAATTTTGCTTTGAGTACTCCAAGAACACTGAAATCCATAAAACTGGTTGGAAATCCTCTATATCCAGCCACCCATGCTTATCTGACTAAATTAGACTTTGCTGTAGGTACTGGGTCTAATCATGCCAACTTGCTGAATACTGAAAGTGTTGTTGCTACCTATGTTTATCAGTTTGCGTTACACTAGTTGGCTGGTGCATGCAGCACCACAGGTGTCAATGCATTATTGTTCCAACACCTGTGAGATTTATGTAGCTTCAATTTGTTCAAGTGACAACAAGACGTATGGTACAGATAATTACGTTCAGTCTAACTTAATTTTCGTGCTTATATCCAATTAAAGCAGGCAGCATGGCCCAGTGGTACAGTGCCCGCCTGATGTGCGGTCGGTTTAGGATCGACCCCCGTCAGCTAACCACTGGGTTTTTTTCTCGACATAACCATATGTCCGACGCCGATATAACCGTAATTATAATGTGTTGAGTGCGTCGTTAAACAAAAAACAAAAACAAAAAAATATATCCAATTAAGGTTCAAACACGTTGTCCTGGACACACACCTCAGCTATCTGGGCTATCTGTGCAAGACAGCTGATTAGTGGTTTGTGAGAGAGAAGACAGTGTAGTGGCCTCAGTGGTGTAGCGTGGGTTTCCAGCACCCGGGGCAAAGCAAGTATTGGGGCCTCTAACCAGTGGACTGTTAGCACTCCCTGGAGTCACACCGGTCCAGAATTTCGCACCCAGGGCAATCGCCCTGCCCAAGCTATGCCACTGAGTGGCCTAACACCTACTCAATGAGCCCTTGGATTGGAACCTGTACTGGGCTGCGAACCATGTACCTACCAGCCTGTAGTCCAATGGCTTAGCCACTGTGCCACCGAGGCCGGTTTATCCACTACATAAAATCCCTTTAATTACAATTTGCTCTCTACGTTCACAAACATCCTGCTGCCTTCATCAGGGGATTGTAATTTTCTCTCTATTCTTTATATTTATTAAACACTGTTTTTGTTGCTTTTCAGAGAAAACTGGCATTATGGATTACAACTATTTTGGTCCTAAATATAATGGCGGCGTCTACAACCACACAGAGATTTAGATTACCAGTGGCATCACGGACTATGACTAATTTGGTCCCAAATGTGATTGTGGGATCTATGATCATACAAACATCATGATCACCATGCCATTCAGGCACACTTTTCACTAGGAACAAACCGTGCAGACAAACTAGTATTTAAACTGTTAACAAACTGCAGGCGTGCACTACAACAGCTTGTTCTGAATGTGCACGTTAAACCCTATGACATGACATGTTACTTCTGCCTTTCAGTGACCAACGCGACTGGAATCACAGACTGTGATCACTGTGAGATCGAGATAACGGCTACCATTCTGTTAACAAACTGTACAGACACACAACAAACTATTAACAGATATTTCTGCCTTTCAGTAACCAACGTGAGTGACATCATGGACTATGACTACTACTATGACCACTGTGAGATTGATATCACAACTACTATACTATTAACAAACCGTATGGACATACTATAAACAAACTATTAACAGTTCTTTCTGCCTTTCAGTGACCTAAGTCATATATAACCTATACTAGCTCGAATGCTTTTTTTACAATTTAGATTGACCATTCACGCCAAAATTTCCTCAAATCAAGCTGCGCACCTTTTTCTTTTTGGCTTATTAATGCTCCATTCAAAATTCCATAGCACCACCACCCACTCCCACCTGCTACTGATTTCGGTCGGACTGCTGGTGCTCCCTTGCACCTGCCAGTGCATTTGGTCCCCTCTCCCCCCTCCCACCCAACTTTCTGTCTTGGACGGAAGACCTTGCTTCGCAAGCACTTGCACCCACTACAACAGCTTGATCTGAATGTGCACATTAAACCCTATGACATGACATGACATGACATTTCAGTGACCAACACGAGTGGCATCATGGACTGTGAACTACCATGACCACTGTCAGATCGAGGTCATGGTTACCAGACTATTAACAAACTATACAGACATTCAATAGCTGAACTATAACCTGTTATTTCTGCCTTTCAGTGACCAACGTGAGCAGCATCATGGACTACGACTACCATGACCACCATGAAATCGAGATCATAGCTACCATACTATTAACAAACTATACAGACATTCAATAGCTGAACTATAACCTTTTACACTTCTGCCTTTCAGTGACCAACGTGAGCGGCATCATGAACTGTGAACTACCATGACCACTGTCAGATCAAGGTCACGGCTACCATACTATTAATAAATTATACAGACATTCAATAGCTGAACTATAACCTTTTACACTTCTGCCTTTCAGTGACCAACGTGAGCAGCATCATGGACTATGATTACCATGACCACCATGAAATTGAGATCATGGCTACCATACTATTAACAAACTATACAGACATTCAATAGCTGAACTATAACCTGTTATTTCTGCCTTTCAGTGACCAACGTGAGCAGTATAATGAACTGTGAACTACCATGACCACTGTCAGATCGAGGTCATGGCTACCATACTATTAACAAACTATACAAACATTCAATAGCTGAATTATAACCTGTTATTTCTGCCTTTCAGTGACCAACGTGAGCAGCATCATGAACTGTGAACTACCATGACCACTGTCAGATCGAGGTCACGGCTACCAGAATATTAACAAATTATACAGACAATCAATAGCTGAACTATAACCTGTTATTTCTGCCTTTCATTGACCAACTCAAGTGGCATCATGAACTGTAAACTACCATGACCACTGTCAGATCGAGGTCATGGCTACCATACTATTAACAAACTATACAGACATTCAATAGCTGAATTATAACCCGTTATTTCTGCCTTTCAGTGACCAACGTGAGCAGCATCATGGACTACGACTACTTTGGGCCGGAGTGTAATGGCGAGCCGTACGACCAGCGTGAGCTGGAGATCACAACTGCAATCCAGACGTACGTGTATCCATTCATCCTGCTGCTGGGCACGTTGGGCAATGTGGCATCACTGCGGCCGCTGTACCAGCTGAGCGTGGATGTGTGGTCGACGTGTCTCTACCTCGTGGTGCTCTGCATCGTTGACCTGCTGGTGCTGTACGTCAAGTGTGGCAACACCTGGTTCGAGCGGGTCACTGGCGACAACCTCAATCTCAAGTTGGTCATCATGTCGGAGGCCGTCTGCAAGGTGTACCTCTTCGCGTTCCAGTTCATCGTGCACTTCGGTGCGTGGGTGGTGGTGGCGGCAGCCATCGAGACGCTGGTGTTGACGCGCTTCCCGCACCTCGCCTACCGGATGTGCACGACAGAGCGTGCCAAGGCTGTGATGCTGTTTGTCACCGTTCTCCTCGTCTGCCTCAACATGCACTACTTCTGGACGTACGGCCTGCTGCGCTATGCCATCAGCCCTACCGAGGTCTTCTACGTCTGCACGTACATCGAGGACTTCTCCGAGTTCTTCCGCGACAGGATCTGGCCCTTCCTGAACCTGTCCGTGGGAGACATCGTCCCCATGCTGGTTGTGGCTGTGTGCTTCTTCTGCTCAATCACCACGTACTTCAGGAGCAAGAAGGCGTTCTCCGTCACGAAACCCATGCTGGAGAAGTACTTCCTTGACCTAAAGACGCTGCAGGAGCTCAAAGTGACAATGACTGTCATCTGCCTTAACTTCATAATAATCGCTACCTTGAACATTCTCCTGCAGATTGTCGAGTACTTAATAAACAACCAAGCCATCAAGATCCCGTGCTCGATGCAATGGAAGGTCGACGGAGTCATGACATTAATCCGCGCCGTGTGGGAGACCTATTTCTTCCTTTTCCTAGGAGCCAAGTGTCTCATCTACCTCTGTACATGCACACGATTCAGAAAGGAGCTGTGGCAAAGCATTAAAAATATACTGACATTCAGGTCATGTCGCAGGCGAGACAAGGTTGTGAACACAAACACAAACAACAGTGATACGTGTACAGCTTCTCCGTCAAAGCTGATCACGTCGGTTTCTAACGTAAGTGGTACACAAGACAAACACAACGAGGAAAGCAAATCAACTGTCGTCTGATCATTGGTGTAAAAACGAAAACCTAAACAAAATCATGTGACCTTCCATAGGGCTAGCTCGGGCACTCGCCAAATTCGCCAGTTGCCAATTTGGCAAAATAATTTCAAGTAATAACTGATATTTTGTTACAAAATAACTGGGTTTCTGCCATTTTTTAAAGTTTAATAGGTAATCTGACAAAATACTTTTATTTATCCTGCAATCACTATAAATAGTGGCAAGATATGATGACTAGATAAATTTTGAGACGGAAATATAGGTCACATGACATAAACAGAGCCTCGCTGCATTTGCCATTCTAACCTTTGCAGGATAAAGCTGATATCTTAAGACAGTAACCAGTTATTCCCTATATAATAATTGATAAATATTTTGTTACAAAATAACTGTGTTACTGCAATTTTTAATAGGTAATTTGACCAAATAATTTCATGTAATAATTAATAAATATTTTATTACAAAATAACTGTTTCTGTAAAAAAATTCAACTTTTAATAGATAATTTGACAAAATAATTTTATGTAACAATTGATATTTTATTACAAAATAACTGTATTTCTGCAATTTTTGAAATTTAATAGGTAATTTGACAAAATAATTGCATGTCATAATTAATAAATATTTTCTTACAAAATAACTGTGTTTCTGCAATTTGTGAAGTTTAATTGATAATTTGGTGAAATTGTCTGATGACCTAGAGTTAGCCCTGCTTCTAGAATGAATTGTAAAGTATCACATCTGCAGAGATGAAAATTGCCTTGTGTATACGGTCAACGACAGTGCAAATGAAACGAAGATAAGAGATCAGAACGATCGAAAACTGTTAAAAATAATAAAATGGCCTTGTGTATCATATTATAGGTATAGCCATGAAATCATTATTTATCTGGGAATACATTAATAAGGGACTGTTTGTAACAATTGTGTAATGCTTTATAGGGGACGGCTGTCAGGGGATGCATTATACAAAAATTATGTTTTCATAATGTAGATTCATAGCAAACTTATTCCATCTTAACTGATTTGTTTTTCATTTAATACCAAAGAAAAAGTAAAATTGTTTTTGATCGACAATGAAAAATGTGTGTCTGTGTATGTGTGTTTGTGGATATATGTATATGCACATGCATGTGAGCATTTGTATGTGTGTGTGTGTATGTGTATGTTCATGTCTCTATGTGTGTGACTGTGTGTCTCTTTATATGTGTGTTTGCACGCACATACCCGTCTCTGTATGTGTGACTGTGTATGACTGTGTATGACTGTGTGTGTCTCTGGATCTATGTGTGCGTGTGTGTGTGTGTGTGTATCTGTGCATATTTGTGTTACATAAGTGTTACATAAATTTCAAAAGTGGTCTTAACATTTCAGATTATACTGAACAAAAAAACTCAACATGAATATTAATTTAGTTTCATTATTTTAATTATAAATTTTGAATCTCATTAGTTTTTGTGTCTGTTACAACGTCAATGTTTTGTCAACATTTTACACCCATTTTACAGTGTATTTAATGAATTCATTTTTATCATAAAAGATACATACATATGCATTTCTTTTGTTCTTCAGTATCCAACAAACATCTACAATTGTTATTTTTTATTTCTTGTGCTAAATAAAATAGCAGACAAAAGTCTTGGCATTGACTAATCACTACATCATTGTACGGTACTAGTATTAGAAAGAAAGAAAGAAAGATTTTATTTAATGATGCACTCAACACATTTTATTTACGGTTATATGGCATCAGACATATGGTTAAGGACCACACAGATATTGAGAGTGGAAACCCGCTGTCGCCACTTCATGGGCTAATCTTTCCGATTAGCAGCAAGGGATCTTTTATATGCACCATCCCACAGACAGGATAGCACATACCAGTCGTGGTGCACTGGCTGTACTAGTATTAGATAAACTTTATGACCATTATAGATGAAAAAAAGTAAAAGTAAAGTTTGTTTTATGTAACAACACCACTAGAGCACACTGATTTATTATCTTATCATCAGTTATTGGACGTCAAACATATGGTCATCCTGACACTATTTGTTTAGAGGAAACCCACTGTTGCCACATATGCTACTCTTTTACGATAGGCAGCAAGGGATCTTTTATTTGCATTTCCCACAGGCAGGATAGCACAAACCATGGCCTTTGTTGAACCAGGTATGGATCACTGGTCGGTGCAAGTGGTTTACACCTATCCATTGAGAATTGTGGTGCACTCACTCGGAGGTTTAGAGTCGGTATCTGGATTAAAAATCCCATGCCTCAACTGGGATCTGAACCCAGTACCTACCAGCCTGTAGACCGATGGCCTAACCACAACGCCACCGAGGCCGGTCATTATAAATGAATGATGGAAAACTCTATCAACGTGCCAATATCTACTGAATGTTCAGGCATGTTGTTATAGCTGAACCTACACACTACTGAACCTGATCTACCACACAACAAAACATACAGGTAAACGATTAGAGCAGGTGGTTATCATTATTGAAAATATCAGGCAATTAAGTGCTCTGGATTATGTGAAAAAATATCCCGGATGTGATAATAATAGCCAAGACATGTCAAGATTATCAAATGCCAGGGCTAGTATGTATTCTTAGAAGGTTAAAAATAGTCTGTTATTTACAGACACATGTCGCTAAAAAAAGAATTCCCATGATAACTGTTTTATTTTACACACAGATATATATTTTAAAGGAGTATGCCTTTTAAACAATGCTGAGTTATCCATTTACAAACAACATTAAAAAAACACTTCTTTTTTTTTTAAATAAAGAAGTTAAAGAAGAGACTGTATTTTTTACTATTATTAAATAAATTTTACATCCTTAATGGTTACAATAAGAACAACGATTAACATGGTGAAATAGAATATCTGTGAGAGATCTAGCTGGAGGCAGTCTACCAATTACACTTGCACAAAAAATAGTGAACAAATGAAAAACATTAATATTGTATGTATGTATGTATGTATGTATGTATGTATGTATGTATGTATGTATGATGTATGTATATATGCACTTATATTTCATCATTTTGTTTACTTGTTGACACAATGTTTATTTTTAACGTGTATGGAACTACTCTCCTTGTTGAAAATGTCTCAGCTGTAATTATTTAGAAATGGAAAGGCGTGCAAAATATACCATTTTAGGATGTCAGAGATCCAAAAATCCTTCACACTTATTTTACTACTGATAAAAATGTGCTACATCAGTTGTTAAGGAAACTTCAGTGCCTGATATACTCTTTTTCAAAAATAATATTCAGCACACTGCACGCAAAATAAAACTGCACAGTGTATTCACGGACAGATTTATAGTATTTTCAAATACCCTATTCAATGTGTGTTTGAATGTATTACCTCCTACTTGTTTATATGTGACAATTATTGGGAAGGAATGAAAAATGGAAGAAATATTTTATTTAACAATGCACTCAACACATTTTATTTACGACTACATGGCGTCATACATATGGTTAAGGACCACACAGAAGGACATGTTTTATTTAACGACACACATTTTATTTACGGTTATTTGGTGTCGGACATATGGTTAAGGACCACATAGATATTGAGATAGAAAACCCGCTTTTCGATTAGCAGCAAGTGATCTTTTATATGCACCATTCCACAGACATGATAGCACATACCACAGATTTTTGATATACCAGTCGTGGTGCACTGGTTGGAACGAGAAATAGGCCAATGGGCCCACCAACATGGATCGATCCCAGACTGATCACACAACAAGTGAGCACTGTACCACTGAGCTACGTCCTGCCCACCCCCACCCCCAAGTAACCGATATCATTCACCTATGTCGTCGTGCCAAACTGCCAAATAAGAACTGATAATGAGTTTGGCAAATATGTATTAATATAAAACTATTGAGCAATTTGATACTACTGCTTCCTACTTTAAAAGCTACATTCAATGACATGACAATTACTCATTTAATTTTGCATTGAAAATCTCCCGTTACTTACATACTAACAAATGAAGCATCAATTAAATCCAGTGTTGGATTTCACTCTGAAAGTCACAAGTCTTCTTTTATTTAAGCACATTTACCAAATTGCAAAACTTTTTTCTCTTAGTGTATTTCAAAACACAGCTGTTTAAAGTTAATTCTAGAATTAACATACTGTATTCAGCTGCATTTTGAAACATTAGACAAAACGAAGAGGTCACACATTTTCATCTCTAAAATGCTCACATCAGGGCCAAATTTACAAAAACATGTTTATTTATATGTCTTACACACATGTAACTACATACATTTACAATCCTTAAACACATGCGTTTAAGAATAACAGGCATTGTAAATTTGGCCCTATGTGTTTTTGTTCAGCTTACCGGCCTCGGTGGCATTGTGGTTAAGCCATCGGTCAACAGGCTGGTAGGTACTGGGTTCGGATCCCAGTCAAGGCATGGGATTTTTAATCCAGATACCGACTCCAAACCCTGAGTGAGTGCTCCGCAAGGTTCAATGGGAAGGTGTAAACCACTTGCACCGACCAGTGATTCATAACTGGTTCAACAAAGTCCATGGTTTGTTCTATCCTGCCTGTGGGAAGCACAAATAAAAGACCCCTTGCAGCTAATCAGAAAAAGTAGCCCATGAAGTTGCGACAGCGGGTTTCCTCTCAAAATATGTGTGGTCCTTAACCATATG
>JAECMU010101650.1:0-19037 GCA_016106625.1 Dracogyra subfuscus | reverse complement strand
ACATAACCAACAAAAAAAAACAGTAAATGTTTGTCCTCATGCAAGTGTGTGTATGTGTGTATGTATCTGTGTGTGTGGCTGTGTTTGTGTGGGTGTGGCTGTGTATTTCTTTTCTTAGAGTGTTTAATAAAATTAAAAAGAGCACATCATCAACATTTACTAAAACATCCATTCCTGCCAGAGATCGGATCTGTTACAAGAATAAAGAAACAATTTGAGTAAAAATAATTATATTTACAAACTATCACAAATAAAATGAAATAAACATCCACCTTGGTTAATCAGCTACATAACCTTGATGCTGATTATGCATCTTTGACTAACTCCTTTATGGGAGCGAACTGGTTATGCCCACTAGCCTCGGTCAACAGGCTGGTAGGTACTGCATGGGTTCTGAATCCCAGTTGAGGCATGGGATTTTTAATCCAAATACAGACTCCAAACCCTGAGTGAGTGCTCCGCAAGACTCAGTGGGTAGGTGTAAACCACTTGCACCAACCAGGGATCCATAACTGGTTCAACAAAGGCCAAGGTTTGTGCTATCCTGCCAGTGGGAAGCGCAAATAAAAGATCCCTTGCTGCTAATCAGAAAGAGTAGCCTATGAAGTGGTGACAGTGGGTTTCCTCTCAAAATCTGTATGATCCTTAACCATATGTCTGACCATAAATAAAATGTGTTTAGTGCATCGTTAAATAAAGCATTTGTTTCTTTGGTTATGCACATAAGAGGCGAACTGACATCCTATTTGGATGCGAACTGGCTTGGGTGCAAAACGTCTGGTACCCCTTTTATATGCATCATCCCACAAACAGGATACCACACACAGTACATATCACAGCCTTTGATATACCAGTCGTGGTGCACTGGTTGGAACGAGCAATAGCCCAATATGCCCGCCGATCCCAAACTGACTGCGCATTAAGCAAGAGCTTTAAAAAAATTAGTAGCTTTTACTACTGGGTCTCGTCTAGTTAGGGCTCGTCTCGCCAGTGAATGTATTATACTGTTTTATTTTCTCACCTCTCATACAAACAATATCTGGCAGCAGATGGCTAACTTTTACATGATCAATTATAAACTGTTTATAAACGTCAATATTGAATTCTAGTTGAAACTTTGTATCAGAAGTCATGACAAAAAATAATGGAGGCTAAATGTAATATTAAACGAGTTTTAGATACACCTGACGTGTAACGTCATGGCTATTTATAGCGTAGTGGAAACCGAAACAGTGGAGACACTTCGGCTTCATTCGGAAAAAATTAAAAAATCAATTCCTACTCGCGGACCTTTTTAGAACGAATCATATATTTATTTACTGATTGTTTAAAACTTTTGCGCACTTTATTCCAGTTATGAAATTCCATATTTTTTTATAATGTGTGCGATTTTTTATTTTTTAAATATCTTTTCTGCCAGGAAGTGCTGAAGGCATATCGGATTTTTCGTTTTCCGAGTGCACCGAACATTTCCGATAGTTGTCGAAAAATGTAAATCATCTTCGAAAATTCCAAGAATAGAGATGGGTTTTCACGGAAATTTCTACGTAGAAAAAGTTTTTTAGGTTGATGGTAGAACGACAACGATATCAATCATGGACTCGATGATGGAGTCTGCTAGCCAGGAAGAAGTATTAATATACAACATAGACAAAGTTTATCGACAATTTATTCTAAAACATGTAAAATTTAGTCATCTTGTGTCCTACGTAGATTGTATTAGAGGTAAGAAAGACATTTTCAAAGTCTGTTCAAGGTGGATTAAAACTAAATGCGATATAAGTGAAACTAAAAAAATCTTTGAACGATTGTTTTTTTTTTAAATAATGATAATTGTATTGGGTATTTTAGTGGTCGCCGGAAATATTTAAGAAAAGTATTTTGTATGTTTGTACAAAATACGTAAATACATTATTTATTAAAAACACAAGCTACTTTCACTTTCTCCTTTAGGTAACCGTAATGGAAGCGACAGGCCGTAGATTTTAAAGACAAATGGAGTTTCATAATTCTAAAAACACGTTCGTCTGTAGCATGAGTACTCTGATTGTAACAGAGCTAGACGACATTTGGACATAAATACGCTCTCATTACAGTCAGAGATCAGGCTATGTATTTTTTTTTTTTGCAGTTCCTGACAACCAAAAAGTTGGCAAAGATTTCCGCTGTTATACCACAACAATCCTATGTTTGACGTCAAATCGATCATTTTCGAGTTAACTGATTAAAAAAAAAAGTCCACATGTTAGTCACTAATACAGAAAAAACCCTGACAGCACCCACATTCAGCTAAGCTTCAGCAAACTCCGAACATCAGAATTCTAAGTTCGCTGACCTATATCATGCGTCATATGATCGCCCACTCAGCCATTCCATCTACATGGGGCCGTCTCAAAACGACAAGTGCCCGACACCACATTTGTGTAACGACACCACTAGAGCACACTGATTCACTAATCATCAGCTATTGGATGTCAAATATTTGGTAATTTTATCATAGTGTTATAGAAAAAACCCTCTACATTTTATCATTAGTAGCAAGTGATCTTTTATATGCATCATTGCACAGACAGAATAGTACATACCACAGCCTTTGATATACCAGTCGTGGTGTACTGGGTGAAGTGAGAAATAGCGCAATGGACCCACCGATGGGGATCGATTCCAGACCGACAACGCATCAAGTTAGCGCTTTACCACTATAGTTAGAAGCAGTACTGGTCAGTCTCATGGTAGAACTATCATTTGCCTTGAGAAACAGGGGATCATAATGACTGGATTATCAAATGAATGTAATCCAGGGGATGAATACACTCATTCGCATAATGGCATCTATCATGTTTATGTTTTCTATAAAACCACTTGAATGAATAGTGTTCTCGCAATGTGTAAAAGGGCACTGAATCCTGCTCCATTTTTGTGTTCTAATTCATTGCCATAAAAAATTAATAATATACATATATATATATATATGTTTTTATAATAAAACATTTGCACTCCTCTCAATGCATATACAGCGTTATCAGGGGTCTGAATTCAACTAAGAAACGCTTCTCATTTTGTCACAGATGTGAAAATCCACCAATGGTACATTGGCAAACTTTCTTTTCTTTTGTTACGACTGCAAACAGACAGTCAGCCAGTCATATAAAGCTTGATTCCATGAGCAGTCATCCTCACACTGACACAACCACAAATAATGTAACTAATTAAGCAAACATCCAGTTGAAAGTAGTCTTATCAAGATAAGCCTTGGTTTATTTCCCTTAAAATAACTTAAAATATAAACACTTCTGATAAAAATTCCCAAAAGCTGATTTTAATTTCATTTGAACTTATTTATATGCTTATATCCAATTACGGTTCAAGCACGCTGTCCTGAGCACACACGCCTCAGCTATCTGGGCTGTCTGTCCAAGACATTGGGTTAGTTGTTAGTTGGTTAGTAGAAGAGAAAAGGGTGTAGTTGCCTTATACCTACCCACTGGTGTGTTAATGAAGTACATGTAGGTGAGGATGGATTGGCTATTAGGGGTAAAGGACGAGGCCATTCATTAAAATGAAACAGCTATTAAATATCTTACTTACAGTATGTTATGTTATAATTTAAAACAATATCTTCTTAAAATCTTATAGATTGTGGACAGATTCCTTCAGGGCAAACCTTGAACTGTTGACTCTAGATGCTGTCAGAATGCATCTCATATCACTTATTTTTCTCAACTCTATCTCGTCCCCACGGACATGTTGCAACTGTAAATAAAACCTACAGCTTAATCTCCTTTATTTTCATTTCAAGTCTGTGCATTGATTTAATTTTTTTTAAATAATAACTCATTATTATTACGATATCTTTATTTTTATTTTATCGTATTAAAAGTGAATGGGACCTAGGTTCACAGTCACCCATGAAAACCTGTCAGGTGTAAGGGAATCGAGTGCTGTGATTAATAATAATAATAAATTCTTTATTTAGTGAGGGTAATACAGTTACCAAAAGCTAATCTTCCATGAGGCCCTCAGGTACAAAAAATACAGAATTATAATACATACATTTATGAACAAATAGAAAATACATATATGGCAATAAACATATGTACAAATGATATTATTTTAGAAAATATTTCTTGAGTCTATATTTAAAAACAGCCATATTTGACGATGATCAGATAGCTTTAGGTAATTGATTCCAAAGTACTGGTCCAGAGTAACTGAAAGCATGTTTAAATAAAGACATTTTAGGTTTGGAATTAATAGATTTCTATCCTCTACATTTCGAAGGTTGTAGGGATTGTTTTTTCCAACATGATTGGCCAAAGTACTTTACTGGTGCAGAAATGTTTATACATATACTATTTAAAAACAAAAAGGTCTTACATACATGTTTGAACCCTGGGGGGAAAACCCAGTTAAAATCCTTCAAGCAAACAACTAAGACAGACCAAACAGTATAGATGTACAATTCAACATAAAACATGTACTAAATAACCAGAGGATGAAACATCTGGGGTATAAAATGGTAGCATGCATGAAACATTCAGGGACAAGACAAACTGGGTTCGAAATGTCTCATAACCATCAAAACCTCAACACCTGACTTCTCTGTCACTATCCATTAACAATGAACCATTCACCCTGGTCTTCGACATACTTTTTTTCTTTTTTTTTCTGTATTCAAGCAGTAGTTGATCATGCTTTAGATTTAGAATCTGGTTGTGGTGATAAAAAAACTGCTGTCTCGGTCTTCTTTGGAACCCCAGAGCTTGACAGCCAGTGTTCAGCGAGTGCTTTATCCTAGCTTTGTCATAGAGGGGGCAGAATTGTGGGATGTGCTCTGGGGACTTTTGACATAGACATTCATCAGTATCTGCCAGTTTTAGGTGGATCAAGGTGTGTGCCCAAGTTGGAATGGAATGGATAAAATATTGTTGTCACAACAAATATCCTCTCTTTTTAGGACAGTGTGCAGGGGGTGGGTTTTGGGGGTCGAAAGGCCCAACTGCTTGAGGAAAATTTCGTTTTTTTATTACATTTACTAGGGAAACATGTCTTAATCCCCCCTATAAACATATTCTCACCACAGTCTAGACCACTCTGCTAAACAAAGTGTCAATATAATCATATTAGACTCCAAAGAATTGTGGTATAAAAATGTGTTAATGTGTCTTTAATTAAGCATATACCATACCAATACCAGCTCCCACCTAAAGCAAGTTTAACAACATAAAATATAGAATTATGGCAACTACACAACTTCTCTCTCACTAACTACTAACCCACTTTCCTGGAAAGACCGTCCAGATAGCTGAGGTGTGGGCCCATGACAGCATACTTGTACTTTAATTAGCACAAAAATAAAGATAAACAAATAAAGATACAAGCATTAAGCATATATTTGTTCCCATTTTTCATTCCAACAGCCAAGGCATCACAGATTAACAAACTTGACAGAGATGGTAAATACACAGAAGCAGGAGAACTGTTTCTAGAAATACTGAAAGAATCCAGTGATCAGGGAAGGTGGCAGCAGTTCAGAGATGCACTACAAAAAGAAGGTAACTTCATAAAAGCAATTGCTCATGTGTGGTGGCCATCTTTGAGTTAAACAAATTTTGCTTAAACAATCTTATTAGAAAAAAAGGAGAGAAACAAATTGGTCAAAACTAATCTTGGGAGATATGGGAGCCTATTCAAATGCAGTAAATATTTAAGTTGCCGAGAGAGAAAGAGAGAGAGAGAGAGAGAGAGAGAGAGAGAGAGAGAGAGAGAGAGAGAGAGAGAGAGAGAGAGAGAGAGAGAGAGAGAGACAGACAGACAGACACACATACAGAGTCAGACAGAGAGAGAGAGACACACACACAGACAGAGAGAGAGACAGAGCGAGAGATAGACAGACAGAGATGACCACTGTTGACTGATCACAAAAAAGCAAAGATTTTAGTTACAAAAATGTATGTGTGTATATAATGCTATTTACAATTTCATAAATTGAAGTTGCCTGCTTTAACAGGTTGCCTACTTAAATATCAGTAATCAACTAGTAAATTTGCAGATTACTATTGTAATAGGTATTCAGTATTATACCCATTTTTTCACCGACAAAAAGATGCTTTTGTAAAATATTTAAAAGTTATTTCATCAGTCAGTTAACTGATATGAGGTTCTTCTTATTATGGTCGTTATATTTATTGTTCTTTTATTTATTTTTATTTCAGATCATGAACATATAGTTACACTTCTGAATGGAGATATTGGCACAGAGAATCATGATTGTAAAGTAAAACTTATTGAAATTCTTCAAGATGACGTAGCTAACAACATTGATGCAACAGAGCTTTGTTATCATCCAAAAGTTAAAAATATAATTTCTGACACTGATATAGAAGAAATTCTCCAAATTAAAAAGAATCATGGCAATTTCATGGCCTCCATACATCTTCTGAATAACATCTGGAAGAAGAAGATAAACTGGTTTGAGGACTTTCTCAGTGTTCTTATTGAACTTAGACGGGATCATGTTGCTGAACTCCTAGATCCAGTCTTTGTGGAAAGTAAGTGTTCTGTTAGTCATCATAAAGTTTTGTTGTCTATAAAGCCAGATGCACATCGCAGTGGAAAACATGGTGGGGTTTCTTGCTGTCTGTATTCAATTGCTAGAAACAAGAAACATTATTTGCAAGTGAAACATGTTTTGATAATCATCATAAGGCTGGTATGTACAGGGTTCACAGCCCAGTACAGGCTCCCAACCCAGAGCGAGTTTTAATGACTCATTTTGTAGGTGTAAAACCACTACATCCTCTTCTCTCTCACTAACCAACTAAAAACTAACAACACTAACCCACTGTCCTGGACAGATAGCTGAGGTGTGTGCCCAGGATGGCGTGCTTGAAACTTAATTGGATATAAGCACCAAAAATAAGTTGAAATGAAAATCATAATGAAATCATGTTTGATTTAACCTGGTTCCCAATCTAAAATAGAAGCCCATACACATATATACTTTTTTATCTTCAAAAAATCAAGTTTGGGTGCTGTGTACTAAATTTTGTATACATATGTTATTATTTATTACATTTTATTGGTGTTTTTAGAAGTTTTAATTTTTAGTTTTGTGTTGTTTTAAAATATATGGGTGTTAAGTGATTTAAGACTGCAGTAGTACATCACAGATGAAAAAGTAGTTATTTATATACAATATTTAGATAAACCCATACATACAAGCAGGTTCTGTAGTGTCTTGGAACTTATAGTGAACATTGTGGTCTGTTCCGGTACTCCTATGGAACACGCATGCTTAACAGAGAAAACAAAACATCTGTTCAAGTAGTGTTTCGTTCATGTTTACGTTATATTTTCAACATGAACAAAACGTATTCCTATATGTATAGGTTCCAATGTTTAATATTTTGCTTAAGTTATTTAATACATTAATAGATGTTTAGACATAAATTTTAATGAAAAAAGTAGCAATGTTTTTAATATTTGGAGAGATGACTCATAGAGCTATGCCAGTTGGAGCTTCAGCTCCTGGTAGGGTCACCCAAGCTGGACTGGTCAAAGGATAGAGACTAGACTAATATGGACTGGACAGAGGATGTGAGTCAAGAAAGACAACTGTCTAGGAGAAGCAAACTCCAAAATCAAAACTGGGCTGGAGAGGCTCTGAATCCTAGTAAGGAAACTCTCCTAGGAGAAGGAAATCTCCTAACTCGAACCAAGTCCATTAAGTCAAGAGTACAGATGCTATGCATAAGCATTAGCGTGGAAACTGAAAGGAAATGTCTGTACGTGCACCAAGCTCTATGATCATCATCACATCAAATTAGAAACCTCTACAATTGTCAAAATTGCCAATGTAAGGAGAACATTATAAGTAACATACATGTACATTAACAGTACATAAAACTGTAATATGGTCAAAGGTTTTATAAACTGACAAATGAAGAGAATGATGCAGACGTAGCAATGTAATCAATTGTCTGTCACGTAACTGTAATGTTAATTTCCTGTTAAAACAGAATATAGAGCACAGCACAACTCAAGGCAAGTTGAATCAATGGAAGAGGACATGAGGACAATGGAGGCAGGTTCAATACAAGGTAGGTAACCATTTTGATGAGTGGATGCAAGTGATCGAGTAAGACTATCAAGGCCAAATATTCTACCATACACCTCAGTATTTTGGAAATGTTGGGTTGTAATCTCTCTGTAAAGATTACAGATTATCTTTATTCGATTAAAGAATATGTGATCTGTTGATGTTATGATTACAGAATATCTCTATTATGATTACAGAATATCTGTTATGTTTACAGAATATCTCTATTATGATTACAGAATATCTGTTATGTTTACAGAATATCTCTATTATGATTACAGAATATCTAATCTGTTAATGTTATAATTACAGAATATATGTTATGATTATAGAATATCTCTCATGATTCCAGAATATCTCTGTTATGATTACAGAATATCTGATCTGTTGATGTTATGATTACAGAATATCTGATCTGTTGATGTTATGATTACAGAATATCTGATCTGTTGATGTTATGATTACAGAATGTCTGATCTGTTGATGTTATGATTACAGAATATTTGATCTGTTGATGTTATGATTACAGAATATCTGATCTGTTGATGTTATGATTACAGAATATTTGATCTGTTGATGTTATGATTACAGAATATCGTATCTGTTGATGTTATGATTACAGAATGTCTGATCTGTTGATGTTATGATTACAGAATGTCTGATCTGTTGATGTTATGATTACAGAATATCTGATCTGTTGATGTTATGATTACAGAATATCTGATCTGTTGATGTTATGATTACAGAATATCTGATATGTTGATGTTATGATTACAGAATATCTGACTTGTTGATGTTATGATTACAGAATATCTGATATGTTGATGTTATGATTACAGAATATCTGATCTGTTGATGTTATGATTACAGAATATCTGATATGTTGATGTTATGATTACTCAATACCTGACTTGTTGATATAATTACTGAATATTTGACCAGCTGACTGAGATCTGTTGATTCATTGATCTGTTAAGATTTGAAATCTGTTGATTCATTAAATGGTTAATTATCACCATCTGTTATTTTCAGACACCAGATTTATATATAAAAAATGTGTTGTAATATACTTTGTTTTAGTCGACGGAGAGGCGTACACTTCAGTGAAGAACTTTGCTGAAGATACGACTATTTTGGATGATGATGGAAACATCTTATCACAAACCATGACCAATGAAGCCAGCATGTCATCATCAGATGAATCTACACAAAAATTTAATATCAACCTGTGTGATTCAGAAACCAATGAAAAGCAAGAAAAAATAACCGGCAACAAGATAACAGGTAAATGCTTTTGGAATGAGATTCAAGCATATTGGAGCCAATTTTTGCCAGACAAATATATATATATATTTTTTAATGTATTTTCAATAGTATTTTATTTTCTCATGAATTGCCAAAGACCACAGAACTATTGGCCCATTCTTCACTAAATGTGCATTTCAAAAAGAGGGGAAAAAAAAAAGAAGTTTGTATAATATGGCTCATTGTTAGTTATTTTGATAGATACATGTTTTAGTGAATGGAATCTGACAGGGTTACATCTTGGAAGCCATATATTTTTTAATAACTTAATATATATGATAGCGCTCATTATGATAAACAATATATATGTTGCATACTGTCTTTCAATAACATACAGAAGTATTCATGATTGTAAAAAAAACAAAAAAACAAAAATATTTCTGTGAACTAATTTCTATGCTTCTATAACATGTTCGCTGTAAGTAACAAACAGTGGCTGACTGCATAGTTATTGTCACATGGTAACATATCTGTATTATAACAAAAATGTAACCAATAGTTAAAATTTTAAGATGATCTGATGCCAATCTTTGAGCTCTGATATGAAGGGTTTGCATGTATCCATATAATTTAGATAAGTCTGTAGAACCTAACCAATGTACTACCAATCATTGTAATACATGGCAAACACCGACTCCTCCACACAAGGTGGAAATCATTTGAATTCTCATTATCTAGTTGGAATGGTGACTGACCAACTGCAACCGACAAGACCTCATGTTCTGAAGTGCGGCTGTTTCACAACATTATGTTGTAAGTCTGAACAGAGCTTGTACAGTACCCACCCAGTGCATGGATGATATAGCTCACTGTATCAAGTTGTCTATTATCCATCTATCATAATCTATAGATTGGACAGCAGATAACTTCATTGTACCTGGACGTTATTTCTCTAAACAGTGGTAATAATCAGCAGGTGCATCAACTGATCAAATTGAAATCATTCAGCAGTTGATTTTTTGTTTTCTGTGGGATTCTTACATATGTTTTAAACATTGTTGAAATAAAATAAATTACACTGAGTAAAGTAACATCCAGTACAAACGAAATTACATCAGTGGTCTGTACACTGTCAACCAACATATGCATTATTATTATTATTATTATTATACAAAGTCAGTTTAAAAAAAAAACCTTCTTGCACCATATATGTTACTGCATTATAAAAAATATATTACCACAACACCAGATAAACCTATCAGATAACCGATTCGATTATTTTAATATTATAGCTGTTTTCTTGTATATGTGCACATGGAATATGAAGACAATCAATATAGCATGTATATTATGTAACAAGAAATAGACAGGAATTTACCACACTGATGCATTGATTACAATTGATTTTAATTAAATACAAAATATATCTGACCAAATTTGTTTCAAACACTAGATCTTAGTTTTCAGATTTATTCTGGAACACTTCTAGCTGACACGTAATCACACCGACATCACAATAGGCAATGTGAACGGCAGGATTTTTTTTCTTTCTCAAATGCAACTGATTTTCAATCATGTATCTGGTTGTATCATATTTGGCCACCATTATACAATTTTGTAGAATTTTATGTATGTATGGCCATATATATTGAATGCCTATCATGGGTGCTATGGATAAATAAGTGAAATGGCACTACATAATAGATACAATGGATGGATCCATGAGAAATGTAATCTACTGTTCTTTATATATTAAAAAATCATGGACTCCCCCTGAAAAGCGTGATGAGGCCCTAGACATATGTTGCCAGTCTCAGTGTTTACAACTTATAAGTCATGTACCCATCACAACCAGAGACAACCTTGCTAAAGTAGAACGTCAAGCCCTCCAATCCCTTAAAAGTGATCCTGACATTGTTATAGGAAAGGCAGACAAAGGTGGAGGTATAGTTATCTGGAACAAGGAGGATTATATCACTGAATGTGAACGTCACTTGAAAGATACAAATTGGTATGTAGAGGTATACACCGATAATTTCCAGAAAATACATCAAGACCTTAAAAACTGCCTTCATTCACTTGACATTCCAGAGGATGAAATGAAAGCTGTCACTAACTGGCCTATTGAGAAACCAGCACAATTCTACATCCTAGGAAAAGTACATAAAGTGTATGAACCTGGTGAAATAACCCTTGGGAGACCTGTTTGTAGCCAAGTTACAGCTCCCACCAAACAAGCTTCCTCATGGTTAGATTGGAAACTTAAACCAGTTGCTGACCAATACTGTACTGATCTAGTAAAATACACTACCCATTTCCTCCAAAAAATAGAAGATCTAAATAGTAAACAGTCACATTTCACTTATGTATTAGCTCTTGATTTCATCAGCCTCTACCCCAATATCCTCATTGATGAAGGTATCCAAGCTATTCAGAAAGCCATAGACGATACTAACATCCTGGGAGATGCAGAAACTACAGCTGTCCTTAGTATAGCTAACTTTGTCCTCTATAACAATGAATTCAAATTCAACGGACAATTTTATCGTCAAATCTCGGGTACTGCCATGGGTACCCCTTTTGCTGTCACCTATGCTAATATATACATGTCATTCTGGATGAAACAGTTTTGGCATACTACACCCCATACTCCAGATACTTGCTTTAGATTCATTGATGACATTTGTGCATTCTCATCAGATAGTGTAGAGAGTGTCCCATTCCTTGACGTCCAAGTTACCCTAGATACAAACAGCATAGAAATGGACCTCTATTCTAAAGAGACTGCAACCCATAGATATCTAACACCTTCAAGTTGCCATCCCAGACATGTATTCTGTTCTATTGCATACAGTAGAGCACTCCGGATCCGACGCATTTGTAGTAAACCAGAATGGGCCAAGATAAACCTGAGCAAATTCTACCAGTATCTGCGCAACTGTGGTTATAGAGCCAAGATCATTAAAGAAATGTTTGATAAAGCCTGTAACCAGTCTAGACAAATACTTCTACAGTACAAACAGAAACTCCATACACTGGTGGGTACTATAGCTTGGGTGACAACCTACGACCCACGACAACCAGATTTGAGAACTATTATTAACCAAAATGTCATTCTGAAAACCAGTGAAAACATGACTAAAGTGATGAAAAACAATCAACTGATTATTGCAGAGAGAAGAAACACCACTATTGGCAATATTCTCAAAATGAATAAACTTAGACAGCCTCTGCCTAAGAGAGACATGTATAACACTTGGGGGTGCAGACCGTGTGATCCACCAAGGTGTAAATCATGTGACACAATGACTGTTTCAAAAGCCATTCTAAACAGAGACCATGTTTCATTCCCCATTAGACACATCCTAAATTGCCATTCTGATTTTGTGATTTATTCACTGACTTGCACTAAATGCAGCATGCAATATGTAGGCCAGACAGTAACCCCCTTTAGTACGCGTCTTTCACGTCACCGTCACAATATAAAATACAATAAAACTTTTAAAGCCCCTCATGTAGCTCCACATTTTAATCAGCCTGAACACTTTTATGTTTGTCACCTGCTTGAAAAAGTATCCAATCAGGACAAAAAGAAACTCAACATAGCAAAGTCCCTTTGGATTCACAGACTGAACTCAGTTTGGCCACGTGGACTAAATGAAAACCATCCCAGTGGCCTTGGGTAGCTTTTGACCCCCCCTTTGTTGTTTTAATCAGTCCCTTTTAATACCAATTTACTTGATTAGTTCCCTTTGTTGTTTTAGCTTGTGTTGTTTTATACTTGGTTCACTTATAGCCAGTTTGTTTTTAAATCCAGTTAATTTATGTTTTATTCCCCTGAGGAAGTTTAAAGTTTTTAAATGAAACGTTGGGTTTTTAAGATTGTTTTAAGACAATTGGAATATATATGTTTAAAATCTTGCATAACATAAAAAATAGAGATGCTATACATTCTTAACTATATTTTATTATAAAATTGAAGTTTTAACTGTATGTATTCTGTAAATAAATTAAGGTTCAACCTGCACACATTGTGATCTACATCCAGTTATTCTATTCCAGTAATGTGAATCTATGCCTACATATACGTTACAGTATATCATGCAATTTGCGAAAGGTGTTTTAAATTTTCTCCAAAAATATTTCTCCCTGAAATTAACAGCAAATGATGTTCAATGGTGTTACTATTATCTGACCTCCCAAAGTACCCTTCATTCTAAGTACACGCAGGTGTATTTGACAACTACAAGGTAGGTTACTGAATGCAGCTATTCATTGACACATTGTCGACAAATTGAGGGACTAAAGAATATATAAATATATATCACAAAAATAGAACAAGTATATGTGATATTTTGTCTACTTACAACAAACATATAGCAAATAACACTAGATGTAGGTCAGGGTGACATGAAAATGGGCAATTTGCACACTTAGTGGAGAATGGGCCTATAAGAAAAATTAAGTCTCTTCATTGTAATCAGTTGTATTGAACTTTGAAAGGTATTCTGTTAATTTAACAAATGATTCAAGAAAGTAATGCATGATGAGCATTGATTATTCAAAAGCAATTAGCAACTAGAGTAAACGTCATTTAAAATAATAATTGGTCAATTATTTGCCTATCCAGTGATATATGTACACATAGGTCCTATATACTGTGGAAAGAAATAAAGGAACACATAGTATAGTAGATGAAATTTAATTCAGTACTAGCGTAGTAATGTCTGTATTACATACAGAGTTGTAATGAATGATTGAATGTCAATAGTGTTGAACGGACCGCCAGTAACATGGTCTACTTCTGACAGCAAGGGTTGAGGGTTTTACTTGCTGTCTGTCAGTGGGGCTGAACAGACCAACCGTAACCAGTAACACAATCTACTTCTGACAACAAGGGTTGAGGGTTTTACTTGCTGTCTGTCAGTAGTGTTGAACTGACCGCCAGTAACACAGTCTACTTCAGACAACAAGGGTTGAGGGTTTTACTTGCTGTCTGTCAGTAGTGTTGAACGGACTGCCAGTAACACGGTCTACTTCTGACAACAAGGGTTGAGGGTTTTACTTGCTGTCTGTCAGTGGTGTTGAATGGACCTCCAGTAACACGGTCTACTTCTGACAACAAGCGTTGAGGGTTTTACTTGCTGTCTGTCAGTTGTGTTGAACGGACCGCCAGTAACACGGTCTACTTCTGACAACACGGGTTGAGGGTTTTACTTGCTGTCTGTCAGTTGTGTTGAACGGACCGCCAGTAACACGGTCTACTTCTGACAACAAGGGTTGAGGGTTTTACTTGCTGTCTGTCAGTGGTGTTGAACAGACCGACCGTAACACAATCTACTTCTGACAACACGGGTTGAAGATTTTACTTGCTGTCTGTCAGTAGTGTTGAACGGACCAGTAAGACAGTCTACTTCTGACAACAAGGGTTGAGGGTTTTACTTGCTGTCTGTCAGTGGTGTTGAACAGACCAACCGTAACCAGTAACACAATCTACTTCTGACAACAAGGGTTGAGGGTTTTACTTGCTGTCTGTCAGTTGTGTTGAACGGACCGCCAGTAACACAATCTACTTCTGACAACATGGGTTGAAGGTTTTACTTGCTGTCTGTCAGTGGTGTTGAACGGACCACCAGTAACACGGTCTTCTTCTGACAACAAGGGTTGAGGGTTTTACTGGCTGGCTGTCAGTAGTGTTGAACAGACCACCAGTAACACGGTCTTCTTCTGACAACAAGGGTTGAGGGTTTTACTTGCTGTCTGTCAGTTGTGTTGAATGGACTGCCAGTAACACAATCTACTTCTGACAACAAGGGTTGGGGGTTTTACTTGCTGTCTGTCAGTGGTGTTGAACGGACCACCAGTAAGACGGTCTACTTCTGACAACAAGGGTTGAGGGTTTTACTTGCTGTCTGTCAGTGGTATTGAACTGACCGCCAGTAACACAATCTACTTCTGACAACAAGGGTTGAGGGTTTTACTTGCTGTCTGTCAGAAGTGTTGAACGGACCAGTAAGACGGTCTTCTTCTGACAAGGGTTGAGGGTTTTACTTGCTGTCTGTCAGTTGTGTTGAACGGACCGCCAGTAACACGGTCTACTTCTGACAACAAGGGTTGAGGGTTTTACTTGCTGTCTGTCAGTGGTGTTGAACGGACCGCCAGTAACACGGTCTACTTCTGACAACAAGGGTTGAGGGCTTTACTTACTGTCTGTCAGTAGTGTTGAACGGACTGCCAGTAACACAGTCTACTTCTGACAACAAGGGTTGAGGGTTTTACTTGCTGTCTGTCAGTAGTGTTGAACGGACCACCAGTAACACGGTCTACTTCTGACAACAAGGGTTGAGGGTTTTACTTGCTGTCTGTCAGTAGTGTTAAACGGACCGCCAGTAACACAGTCTACTTCTGACAACAAGGGTTGAGGGTTTTACTTGCTGTCTGTCAATGGTGTTGAATGGACCTCCAGTAACACGGTCTACTTCTGACAACAAGGGTTGAGGGTTTTACTTGCTGTCTGTCAGTAGTGTTGAACGGACTGCCAGTAACACGGTCTACTTCTGACAACAAGGGTTGAGGGTTTTACTTGCTGTCTGTCAGTAGTGTTGAACGAACCGCCAGTAACATGATCTACTTCTGACAACAAGGGTTGAGGGTTTTACTTGCTGTCTGTCAGTAGTGTTGAACGGACTGCCAGTAACACGGTCTACTTCTGACAACAAGGGTTGAGGGTTTTACTAGCTGTCTTTACTTGCTGATAGTATTTGTGTAATCTCTTATTTCTTTCCATCAATATATTTGACTAATACAACAAAATACTCATATTTTGGATATTTATCTCTTCTGTTCTTTTTAAAAATAGATGAAATGAATATGGAAACAGAACCTGAAGGCCATTGCAGCGATGACGAGAATGTTGACATGAATGATACGGACATTACCGATGATGATGATCCGTCGGCTTCCAGTGTCGATGTTCCTTCCAAAACACTGCAGCTACGTCCTTACCAAGAGGAACTGGCCACCTTGGCTCTGGCAGGCAAAAATACGATCATTGTTGCTCCAACAGGAAGTGGAAAGACTATAGTAGCTGTCAGGATTATGCAAGTAGGCATATACACATGGTCTTTCAAAAGAAATGTCAAGATTTAATACAGAGGGTCTTTTATATTAGTTTAGGAATTAATTGTATTAAAATACAGGTGTTTCAAAATAATTGTAAGCCTTACATTATATTACCGGTAATATTAATATTCAAAATCTTCTAGAAGAAATGAAGGAATTTACATTAATTTACAGGATCATCCCAAAGGTATTATTGAAGACATATAAGATTAATATTGTACAATATTCACTGAAAATTAACTACACTGTATACTTTATAGTTGAAGCATGTTACTAATATACTTGATGTAAGGGTTTTTCAAAATTAATATTTTGATAAATAATATACTCAACAACGAAAGTTTATCTAATGTTAAAAGAAATGGCATAACATTTATAAATTAACCTATTTTTATCAATTAGTCTTCACATCTGAAATGTTTACTATTTACAAACACCATAAACTCATCAACCTTTGCCTTACCACAACAGGAGGACCTGGTTTTCTTTTATGTTTATTCAACCATGGCAAATTTAAATGTCATATAAGATATTTGCTAAACTTTTGTTATTGAGTATATTATGGTATTTATTTTAATTTGGTCTTGTGGACATTCATAATTATTTTCTGAAAGTAACTAATGAAGGCTTGCAAAATGAATGTTTTCACTAGACGAACAAGATATAGAGGATAATAAACGAGTTACAATTTATTATCAAATTTATGAGCTTTTGCAAGTGACAACTGAACATTATTTCATGAAAGACATACATTTGATAATAATATGCTAAGTTTGATATTCTATTTATTACCTCAGCGATATTGTTATTTTATTTTAAGAATCTTTTATTTTCATTATGACTACATTTATATAAAACAATATGAAAACTTTACACACTATTCTGAGTATTGCTATGACCTTGTATTTTTATTCATATTCTCAGATAGTTTTGAAAACCAAAGTTCTATTTATTCTGTCCAAATACTATAATGAATTTTATTAAAATAGCATTTCATTACAAATTTAACAATAAAAAATGAAAGATGGAAATGCAAACGCTTTCAAGTTCATGACATCATTGTGTATGTTTGCCAAATTGTGATGAAGTCATATTTAGTACAGGCAAAGTCGTTAATTGGTTTGTAAGTATAAAATTGTCCAATAATATTGTACATTACACCAATGTATAATAATTTATCAGTAAGACATTATGATTTTAATTTTTGCAGTTAGGAGTGCTTGTTGGAATAATTAAACAATTGAACCTATTTAGAAACCATGCCTTTGATAGTTTTTATCATGCACTCTTTGACTTCATTTGTCTGTTGATAATAATAATTTGTTTTGTTACAGTTTTTCTACCAAGTTGTCTTTATAATCACATGTATATCAGAACATAATACATAAATTCAGCATAGCATATCATTAAAGTTAATTTTGAATAAATGATGATAATTGTTTTTGAACAGGAACATTTAAAGAAAAGGGGAGTAGGTGTGAGGAAAATAATATTTCTTGTTAACCAAGTGGCTTTGGCGAAGCAGCAGTTTGATTCCTGCAAGGAGTACATGAATGCTGAATGGCCACTTCAACTTATCAGTGGTGACACACAGGACACAAACAAAGTTCCACTGAAAGACCTGCTTGATAGGTATCACTGTGTTTGTTTGTTTTGTATCTGCTCAGTATCCACACAATGTACTTGTACACCATCTTGTTTCATTAAAAATTATGCAAAAATTAACATGTACAAATGTAAGATGGAGTTGATAGCTTATAGAATGTTATGTCTACACTTTACGACAGTGCTTTTGAAACCTTGGAGATTCAGGAGCAAATATAGGTACGTTTGAGAGTGTGGTCAGAAATAATACTAAAACATTTCTCATAAAGTTGGTACAGCTTTCATACATTTGTCATAATCTCTATGAATTAATTGCATTTAATATATATTATTTAATTAAATGCACATCTATAATAATAATAATTATTATTATAATCATAATCATAACAACAACAATACTATAATCACTGATTGATTTAATTTTGACAAATTAGTATAGACATACTGTAATAATACCATGATATATACTTATTTTTCACTCTTAACACTGTTTATAATTCTACTTTCTAGAAACAAGATTCTGTTTTTAACTGCTCAAATACTTCTTGATGCCCTGAGAGACAAGGAGATTGAAAGTCTTTCCACAATATCCATGCTAGTATTTGATGAGTGTCACCACACCAAAGCAAAGCACCCATTTAATGAGATCATGCATCTGTATATGGACTTGAAGTTTGGAGAAAATGCAGATTATATCAGACTTCCTCAGGTATAGCATCTGTTTAATGTAGGCCACACAGTCAAGTTTTTACCTGCTTTATCCTCCCATCCTCCTGTCCTGGAATTAACCACTGGTGATGTCAAGTCCAGGATGGGCGTGCTTAAACCTTCAGTGAATATGGGCATGTAAAAAGAGTTCCTATCCCATCAGTGTTTTGTACCATATAGCACACCAGATGCTTTTAGAGACAGTGGACATTATTATCAGACAGGGTGAAATATTTTCAGCAATTACAGCTTCTTA
>JAECMU010101629.1:990-13001 GCA_016106625.1 Dracogyra subfuscus | reverse complement strand
GATGTTTTCTACCATTCCTGACTTGTTCCTTTTGTTAGCCAGGTGGCTTACAATATATATATAATTATAATAATAATAATAAAATAGTCGATTTAAAAAAATATGGAAATATTTTGTACGGTGTTGGAACATGCCATTAAATAATATAGTATCTTACATTTTCAGTGCAATCAAAGTATTTGATATCTTTCAGATCACATACCGTACGTTAATAACTTTGCAAATTAGATGTAAATTAGTTGAGGTTTCAGCACTTGGTTTTTATTGACATTTCAGCACACGTACTTGGGTGACACTCCATGATCTACGTATGTATTCATAGTCATCAAATAAAAACATTTCAATAGTAATTTGATACTGAAAGCTGTCCTCTGTTCACAAAACAAAAAACGTTAGGCATAACTTTATTTTGATGTAATTAAGGACATCCAAAATGACGTCATTCAAGTTTGACTCATTTCCGTTCAAAAATACACCGCACCATATTTTTACATCATTTGAATATCTAATAATGGCGGACTGAAAGTAAAGTTGCGTGTTCAGTTTACAAAAATGTGTTGTATTAAGTTTGAGCTTATAAGCCTTATATGATAAAGAGATTATTATATTACCCTCATGTTTTTCGGTATCATATATTAGGAATAAAAAGAATGTATTATGCTCACCAGAGGCTTGCATAATACAGTTTTTATTCCTAATATATGGTATTGACGATACCGAAAAACACAAGGGTAATAACCTATATATAGATACATACATACATATATTTGTGAGGCCAGAAAGGATTTAATTATCCCCTGCGCCAGTGTGTTAATATCTATGTATGTAACAGTCAACCTCAACATACATATAATATTAGTATATAGATATTCAAACACGCATACATACATACCCTGTACATACATATATACATACATACATACATACATACATACATACATACATACATACATACATGTGTAGACACAGACACACACACCATATTTTTTTTAAAGCATGTGTTTGGTATTAAGGTTTTGAAAATATTACATAAAGAAATAATGACAAAGGAGTGTAAAATTTGATTTTGTCACGAAGTCCGACCTTGGTTCTCTGGGTCATTGTCTCGTTACACAATGCACCCATCTCAAATACATGAAGACTGGATGTAAACTTAATTGCTTCATTGAATTTCTGCACTGACACCCTGCAGACATATCAATATATCGATTTAACACTCTCTGCATGTGATAAATGTAGAGAATGAAAAGGCTGATTCCACCTTGTGTGAGCTGTCTAGTTACTAATCGACTCCAAGTCTAAACAGAACCCACTTTAAAAAGGATTTGGTTTCAGCCATTTGCAAAATATGTAAAGTATTTTCTTGAAACTAATTTAAAAGTAAATGCCTATATATATGTATGTAAGACACAATAGTGGAAATTTATAGAACCAAAAATCCAAAAAATTAAAAAGATAAACAAAATAATGTCAACCTTTAAAAACTGGCATGGTTATCTTTACATACAGGTATGGTATATTATTGAAATTATAACTGTGTATCATTTAATCTGCATAATGAAAAACCTTTATTTAGAACTGGTACCAGGTGGTCTGTATTCCAATGAAATTAATCCGTCATCAATTTGTACTTATCAGCCTATTCATGGATATTTCAATATAAAATTGATTAATTTCTCTCAATCCAATGTTCTGTTGTAAAATTGCTTTTCTAAGACTATAATTAAATTATGTACATTCTGTAAAAACTTAATTGAGTCTCTGTATTTATTACCAAGTTGTCAGCAAATATATATGTTTACCACTTATTTGTTATGTCTTCTGGAACAGTCCTTCAATGTCAACCCTTGATATTAAGAAAATGTCCATCACAAAAAACAAATCATGCCATTGAAAAAAGTATGAACAGTCCAAGTAAAAAATGTGGAGATTTAAAACCTCACTGCTATTTCCACAATATACTAACTTATGTCCTCACCTTATATGACCTCCCTTACAAAAAAAATGAAAAAATGAAAAACCCCAAGGACCAACCCATAAATTCTTGACATCACTGAATCATGTCCTTACACAAAGAAAAATCAGCAACAGTGCATTAACCCTTGTTAACAATACTGCAAAACTCTTTTGTTCCTAAATTTCTTTCTCATTAATCACACATAACTATAAGCCCTTTGTTCCTCAATTCATATTTTACAAGGTTTTGCCCGAGATCCCTCAAATCCCAAGTGACAGCATGGCTACATGAGCTTGCCACAGCTAATATATCAGCCTCCATCCTATAGTTTCTATTCTCTAACAATGATTATGTCAATCGCTTCTGCCTGCACACACACACACTCCCAACTGGGATGGCGGGCTGCATGCTTAAAAACAGCTCGTCAGAGGCTGTTTGTTTTATTTTATTGATGATCGCAGGCCCTCTGTGCTAATTCCATGTATGGAACAATATTCTAATGGCAACAAGGACACATAATGATGTACAGACAATGACTCAGCATGCTAGGCTGCATGTAGCTGCTTGTAAATGGCTCACAAAACAACGGGATGTCAAATCAAGCCATATGCCGATCGAGTGCTGTGCTGGGGTCCTACTCGCAATTTGTCTTGTCATTATTCACTGGAATCCCATTTGCAAATCAATGTGAACAAATTTGCATGTTTCAAAATGCAATTTCCTGCTTGTACTAGGAGTGGTTGTAAGAACGAATGGTTATACAAATAAATATGTCAATGAATAGATTTAAGATATTAATAAATTATGAAAAACCTAAACCAACTTAATTATTCTTAAAAATCTATTTTGTTTTTGGACAGGTTTTTATTTTTTTTATTTTTATTTATTGTTGCTTATTTTGTTTTTCAATGCATCTGTAACTACATTATATGATTACATTTTAATGCATATATTAATAAAATTGAAAAGTTGAGGTAGCTACCTTATTTATATAATCTCATATACCGGTACATGTATATATACAAATATTTTTAAAGCATTTTCTAATGCTCATATTTATCTAATATTTTTGGTATACTTGACCTGACTGATATTCAATGAATTTAATAATTAATAAACCACAGAATTCAGTTTCGGAATTTTTTTGACGTTTTCTTTTACTGATAATTTACAAACACTTACAAAATTTGAATCAAGTCTTTATGATAAAAAAATAAAACAAAATGCAGATACTTTTAGAAAAGAAAACTACACGTCTTTCCTTGAAAGTGCTCTAACAAAACCCAGTGAACATGTTAAAGAGACAATGTAATTCACTTAACGTGCTGTGTGTTTAGCTGTCTAATTCAATTAGGATCGGTGTCCGTCAAACTGGGGGGCCAGTTAGTTCCAGCTGAGGTCTAACTGATCTCCAAGTGACAGCCAGGATCAGCTGACCGGAGAGCAACCGGAGATGACCCTAACATTTAGAGATCACTTCTGAAAGATGAGGCAGCCCGTGGCTGATTTGTGAAACCATGGCTGGTCAGCTGATGAGGAACAACACTGTCAGGTCACCCATGACCATTGAGAATCTACTCTGGCCTTGCTTGTCCAGCAGATTTGAACCAATTTTTTTTTTTTACTTGGCACTGAGGGTGTCCGGTTTAAAGGAATTTCACAGACAGGACAGCACATATCATGGCCTTTGACATACCAGCCATGGGGCACTGGTTGAGATTATTAAAAAAAACTTAATCAGCAGAATGAGCTCACTGAGGTGCTTCGATCCTATGATGTAAGCACCTGAGGAAAGTACTCTATTGTCTACTATGCTAAATCTCGTCCCAGGAATGTTTGTGACTTTGAAATTAAATGTGCCTGTCATGGACAGAACCCTAGACAAGCGTACAGGCCTGCATGCACCCACAATAAAACTTGTCCAAATAAAAACTCTCAGGCACAATCCAACTGTATTATTATTAAGACACACAATGTATTCCTCCAGGCAACCCTAGGTTGTTGTTCAGGGGTCTTAATTCACTAAACTCTTACTACTTTACGATCTCGAAGTGCAATGCTAAAATACTTGCAAAGAGGATGCTTTGTTGTCTAGCATAGCCCAAGGGACCTTTGTGAATTAGCCCCCAGAGCTATATATACATGTATGTATATAATCACTTGTTAAAAGGTGGCATAGTGGTTAGGCCATCAGTCTACAGGCTGGTAGGTACTGGGTTCGGATCCCAGTAGAGGCATGGGATTTTTAATCCAAATACAGACTCCAAACCCTGAGTGAGTGCTCCGCAAGGCTCAATGGGTAGGTGTAAACCACTTGCACCGACCAGTGATCCATAACTGGTTCAACAAAGGCCATGGTTTGTGCTATCCTGTCTGTGGGAAGCGCAAATAAAAGATCCCATGCTGCCAAATCTGAAAGAGTAGCCCATGAAGTGGCGACAGCGGGTTTCCTCTCAAAATCTATGTGGTCCTTAACTGATGCCATATAACCGTAAATAAAATGTGTTGAGTGCGTCATTAAATAAAACATTTCTTTCTTTCACTTGTTAAAAGTAATGGTGTGGGGTGAGAATGTGCTGTTTCTTCATTTCCTTGAAAGACAGTAGATTACTTCCGTACACAAGGTTTTGTTCAATCTACACTAGTACATGTACTAGCCATTTTGGGAATCTTTGAATAGGTATCATATACGGTGAAACTCCTCTAAACTGGACACCCTCAATACAAAGTAAACAGTGCAATTTTAAGAGGTATCCGGTTTATAGAGGTTCTCTTCTGCACAGATATTTAAACAGGGATCATGAAAAAAATGTCTGGTTTGAAGGAATTCTGGTTTACAGAGGGTCTGATTTTGAGAGGTTTCACTGTATATCAAGTTAATGGAACATCTAAACAAGTCAAAACAAATCTTGTGGCTATAATGTGTATATCAATTCATTCGTTTTGTTTAATGACACCACTAGAGCACACTGATTAATCATCACCTATTGGATTTCAATTAAATAACTCTCAGGGCTAGCTCTGGGTGTGTAAAAAATTTCACCAAATTTATCCATTAAACTCTAAAAAAACCCTGCAGAAACCCACGAACATTTTCACCAAAATATCGATCATTACATGAAATTATTTTGCCAAATTCAAATAAAATTCACCAGTTGTGTTTAAACTTTGCAATTGGTGAATTTGGCGAGTGCCAGAGCTAGTCCCGACTCTGACATATAATCTTCACAGGAAACCGTGCACATTTTCCCATTAGCAGTAGCGGACACTTCACATGCACACACTTACAAACAGGGCAACACATACCAAAGCCTTTTGTATATCAGTCATGGGTTACTGTGTGGTTAGGGTGGATGGGGAAATAACCTCTGAGATGCATGGTTCTTTCTTTCTTTAACTGTCAACATGCCAATATAACACAAAGTTTTCGAGCACACACCTCAGTGGCCTAGCGGCTGAGTCGCCGGACAACAGGCTGGTAGGTACTGGGTTCGCAGCCCGGTACCGGCTCCCACCCAGAGCGAGTTTTTAAGGACTCATTGGGTAGGTGTATGGCCGCTACACCCTCTTTTCTCTTTCACTAACAATAACAACTAACCCACTAATTTCTATTCTGTCCTGGACAGACAGCTTAGATAGCTGAGGTGTGTGCCCAAGACAGGCGTGCGCTATAACAGCTTGCTCTGAATGTGCACGTTAAACAATATTGAAAATGAAAATGAAAGCACACACTGCATGGTTGACTCTTTTAACCCAAGCACCTAAGATGAGTGCTCTATTGAACTAAATCCTGACTATATACACAACAAAAGATCTCCACCAAAATGTCAGCTATAAAAAATTACATTATGTAACTGCTCCATGAACAGATTGTAACAAAAACATCTGCTTGCAATAACAGCATGTAATGCTGATTTGCGTACACAGGAATCTAAAGCATGCCTCTACAAGTATTGTATACCAGATCCACCATATCACAATACACCTGCTGAGTGATTGATGTCAAGTTTGACTCTCTTGGTTTTTTAAATGGTAACAAAATAGGAAGACAAGTATGTTTAGGGACCAATTATTATTAACTCTTTTATGAGTGTACCAAGCATATAATGTTTAGCCAAGTTCCTCCCCTTTATATATATATATATATATATTAATTTGTTTTTAAAAGCATAAAGGTATTAAAGACATTCAGCTAGCATAGTCTGTACAAATATGCTTATGAAAATGTAACTAATTGTAAATATATAGCTCTTTTTTGTCCTTTACATTTCCATTTCTGTTTTTTTGTTTTAATGCTGAACATGTATCTCTCCTTGCCTTTCTCCAACTCCAAGATGGTGAAAATCTGCAGGTCTCACTACATAGTTTTTAAATACCAGCAGAATCTCCTATGATTCAGAATACAATTGGGGTCATGCTAGAGTAGATAAGGCAATCACGAGGCAGACTGAAATAGTAATTTCCACACAGTGTTACTGGGGGTTGGGAATCTTTAACACACAGACCTATCTATAATACACACAACTGTCACCGTGTCCTGTAATCCCAGCCATATCTCACTCCTGGTTTATTAGCCACCGATCACGTTCCTCTGTTTCATTCTTGTAACCTTTATATTTTACTGACCTCCTAATTACCATCAGTAATAAGAAATTGAAAAACTGTAACCCTTCCCCAAACATTCGACGCCATATAACCGTAAATAAAATGTGTTTTAAAATAAAACATTTCCTTCCTTCCTTCCCTCCCCCAAACTCATCAAATATATTGTCATTACAACCATTGCATTTCACAGTCACAAACACAAACACAGACACAGACACAAATAAACACACACAAACACATGCACGCACACACCCTCTCAAATTAAAATTACACTTGCAAGTCAACATATGCACTAAAAGTATAACCACTAATAATAGGCAGTTAAAGTTTGTTTTGTTTAACAACACCACTAGAGCCTATTGACTTACTAATCATCAGCTATTGGGATGTCAAACACATAATCATCTGAGCAAAACAGCTACATTTTTCCTAATGCAGCAAGGGATCCTTTATATGTAGTTTCCCACAGACAAGTAAGCACACACCACGACAGTTGTGGTGCACTGGTTAGAACTAGGACAAAAAACACAATCAATTCAATCGATCCACAGAGGTGGTTCAATCCTGCAACACAAGTATCTCAAGCCAGCACTCAACACTGAGCTAAATCCTGCAGACTTTCCATTTCATTTCAACTTACCGAAGATTTTCGAACTTATATCCAATTAAGGTTCAAGCACAAAGACAGAGAGAGAGAGAGAGAGAGAGAGAGAGAGAGAGAGAGAGAGAGAGAGAGAGAGAGAGAGAGAGACAGAGAGAGAGAGAAAGAGAAGAGGGTGTAGTGGCCTTACACCTATCCACTGAGCCCTTGAGATCTCGCTCTGGGTTAGAGCCCGTACCGGGTTGCGAACCCTGTACCTACCAGTTTGCAGACAACCCAGACATAGGTGAGATGTGTGTACAGAACATGTATGCATAAAAATTGAAGTTATAGAAAGAAAAAGAAAGGAATACATCCCTATCTTTCTCATAACGTAAATGTATGTATTAAAATTGATGATTTAACATTCAAATGTTTTTAAAAAAAAGATAAAAAAAGAAGAAAAGAAACTCAAACATTCACATGTGACAAAGTGTTTCATTTGAGAACGGCATGGTGCTAAAGTGTCTACAAAGATTGGTAATAAAAGCTTGTTTCTCTGCCCCCGACAGAACGGTTTTAAAGAAACAGCTGCAAATAATAACAGTCAGCTCAAAGAATATTAAATGGCAGATCAATAGCCGTCTGCACAGTAAATCATTCTGTTACACATGGATCAATAATAAACACCTCTAGATTAATCCCAATATAGACCATTAGGTACAAATGGCGTCATCATATATTATATATTTATACGTGTCACGGTGACCTTGCTGTAACTTCAGTTATTATACGGTACAATCTTGATTCTTTCAATTTAAACAAGCAAATATATCAGAATGAATAGAAGAAAACTGCAAAAGAAAAAAAATTCAATAGAAGTTACATGACTCTTTATTTCATGTTCTAAGTTCTAAGATCAAAAGTTAGTTTGGTTTGTTAGAGCACACTAATCAATTAATTATCAACTAAATTGTATGCCCTGCTGGTGTCGGGGTTAAGCTTATAGGGTTTGCAGCCCGGTAACAGGCTCTCACTCAGAGTGAGTTTTATGACTCAATGGGCAGGTGCAAGACCACTACACCCTCTTCTCTCTCTCTAACCACTAACAACTAACCTATTTTCATGGACAGACAGCCCAGGACAGTGTGCTTAAACCGTAAATGAATATAAGCATGAAAATAAGTTGAAATAAAATGTTTAGGATGAGAAAACACCCAATGGATCTACTGAGAATGTTCAATGTTATGACGCAATTAACTACCTTAGGTAAGTATGTTATGACCCAATTAACTACCTTAGGTAAGTATGTTATGACCCAATTAACTACCTTAGGTAAGTATGTTATGACCCAATTAACTACCTTAGGTAAGTATGTTATGACCCAATTAACTACTTTAGGCAAGTATGTTATGACCCAATTAACTACCTGTTATAACCCCATTAACTACCTTAGGCGAGTACGTTGTGACCCAATTAACTACTTTAGGTGAGTATGCTGACCCAATTAATTTTTAGGCAAGTAAATTATGACCCAATTACCTACCTTAGGCGAATATGTTATGACCCAATTAAATACTTTAAATGAGTATGTTATGACCCAATTAACTACCTTAGGTAAGTATGCTATGACCCAATTAACAACTTTAGGCGAGTACTCTACCGACTGAGCAAAATCCTGCTCCAGGTCCTGAGATCAATTTTAACTCCCTGCCACGTCAGAAAGCATTGTCAGCATAATACATATTTATACATGCTCTAAACCACAATTCTGCAGAATCGATTTCTGCAGCAATTGATTTTAACTGCTGCACGCAATCGGTTAACACTATTGTGCTAAAAAAAAGAAGAAAAAAAAAGAAAGTAATCTTGGATTGTGAAGCTGAGCGCCATAAAACATAAATGATGTAGGGAAAACATCAATAAGTTGCGTCTGCAGAGGCAGCAACATTCTCAAAATATAACACTTGTTTGCTGTGTGTGGAGATCAAAAGCATTGGATTTTTTCTTCTTCTTCTTCTTCTTCACTTTCCCTCTTTTTGTGCGTGTGCATGCATGCATCTTGTGCTACAGTACTAAAAATAAAAGCATACCGACTTCCATTTCACACTGGGTGACTTTCATAAAGGCAAAAATAGCTGTACAAATGACTGTAATCTGCAGAGGATCGGTGATGCATCAGGACGTGAGGGATTTATTACAATCAATGGACTTCAACAGCAGCAGCGCAGTTAATTACTGCAAGGAACTTTCCACGGAGAAAAACTTCAGCAACAGTTTGTGATTTACAACCTTGCGGCTGACATTCCAATATTCTAACTCTCTCAGTTAATGGAATACCACAGTTAACGGAATACCAAACACACCTATAAGTTGGTGTGGTTGGTTTTTTTTGGTGGTGTTCACCCCACCTCCCCCATCCTTTTCAGTTTAACTGTAAGTTTCATTTTCAATGGTGTGCCACAGACATTATCTTCTTAACCCACATATCATTTGAAGATGCAACAGACATTTCTTTCACACGATCTAGATTAAATGCAAAAAAATATAATAAAATCTCCTCTTTTCCCCCATGTTCTAATGTAGGATGCTCTGATAAGCAGTAATTACAGTGTATTTGAACAATAGACAATGCCAATAAAAGGATTTGAAAAATACAGCTATTTGTGATTTCTGTAAATTTCCTTTAGTCAGAACTTTTGTCTTAGGATTCCGCCAGAATTATAAACATGATTTTTCTTATGCTTCTAATCCAAAATCTGGGATTTGTGAAAGCACGGAATCCTTCTTAATTTGCAGCCTGCACTGCAGTACCACTGTCCAATTATGATGAAATTGCATGACAAAACAGAACTATTTACTAGCTGACCTACAAAAAAGCTGACAGGTGATGACAAATGGGGATTTGTTCTCAAAACAATGCCCTGGCAAGACTGAAATTAATAAATGATTGTTTAGACTGACCTCAGTGTATGGTGTAGCAGTTTGAGGTCTCATCTCATAAACATGCTCTTCCTAGTGGGACAGGGAGGTGCCAAACAGTGGGGGAGGGGGGCACACTTTTATATTTAAGCACTTTGACACTATTATAAAGCAAATATAAACCAGAATATCTAAAAAGTGAGGGCACATGTCCCCATCCCCCCAACCCCCACTTCCTATGCCAGTGTTCCTCCAAACATGGAAAATGCTTGGTGAGTGTTTCTATACACTCAGCCATTATTTAACTTTAGTATTTGATTTTATGCTGCTTGTTGTTTAGATATGTGGAACTGCAGCTCTCTTTATACATGTATTTGAAATGTTTTGCCAATAATTATTTTCAGGAGAGCAGTATAGATTGCTGGCCACCTTTGAGCAAACAGAAAGGCCCGAGTTTTAATTAAAAGTGGTAGTTAAGAACTAGGTTCATTATCCCAACTCCAACCTTTGTCCAAGTAAATGCCCAGCTGATTCATAAATATACAATAACCAATCCTATCAAAGAGGTACACATGTGTATTAAAGGCCATGATATATACCATCATGTGTGCACATAAAATATCTCTGCTACTAATTAGTAACAGAGTAGCAATTAATAATCCTGGTAATGAAATTCTTCTAACACCAACCAATAAATTAATATTTGCCATAGGCAGACAGAAGACATTTAGGAGCCCATGTCAACATGCTTGAACTGTAATTGGATACATGCAAAGACTACTGTTTTACTGACACTCTTGTTTTCGTTCCTCATATTTTTCACCAGAAGCAATTCCACTAATGTATAAATCCATTACAACAGGCCCCATGAGATGTGAGTTCATGTACTTTAGCTCTTAAGGTTGGACTATACCAATTCAAATCCCATAGGCAACCATGTTAACATTTGTGGTTAAAAACACTATATATGCAATATATCAACCAAACTATGACCCATAAATATCAGTACTACAATCCCTATCTCAAAGTATTAACTGCAGAAAATGGTACCTTTCATGGCTCATTTTCGGTATAACCAGATTTTTCTACAACACTCCTAGTTTTGCACAATATTTGAGTACTTTGTTTTACAGGTACACCATACATGTTCCAAGCACCAGGCTACTTGACACGGTGGTACTACATCAAATGAAATTGCATAAATTTTTAGCCCTGATGAAATTAAACAATTTTTACAACCAACACACTCACATTTATAACCAATCACAGGACTTGTGGTATTAACTTCTCTATCAAAAGTTGGGATAACCTCGAACTTCGACCCAGCCAGAAATTAATTGGTTTAGTGCAACCTTAAGGTCATGTATATCTGTGCTGCCAACTGTAGCCATGAACATATAGCTGGAAAACAACATCCAAAGTTTATCATTACTCCTAATACAGGAAAACACCCTAGCTCATCTGCCAGGGTCATCGCTTTTGTTTATTTATCACACGTATTTTATTTACCTCCATTCACCTCATTTATCAACTGGAAACAAGGTAGCATTTCAGCAATACCTCAAGGTCGTATTTATGTCACAAAACTTGCTAAATAGCAGTCATTTTGTTTTTATGTTATAAACATACTGGCGTAAAGAACAATAGATGAGGCTGAAAACATGGCATTTTCACAAGCCACAAGACCATTACTTGAGTACTTACAGTGCCATAAAAAGGAGTAAATGTCTCCCCCATTTTCTATTTCTATGATATACTTAAGACAATAAACTCCTTAAGGCTATAAGGATGGGCTAACTAGTTAATGTCTAAGCCAGTGCTTATTGTTGTAACTAGTTAATGTCTAAGCCAGTGTTTATTGTTGTAACTAGTTAATGTCTAAGCCAGTGTTTATTGTTGTAACTAGTTAATGTCTAAGCCAGTGTTTATTGTTGTAACTAGTTAATG
>JAECMU010101610.1:830-12474 GCA_016106625.1 Dracogyra subfuscus | reverse complement strand
ACTGCATGTCAAACAAATGGTAATTCTGACAGTCTTACAGAGGAAACCTGTTAAATGTTTTCAATAGTAGCAAGTGATCTTTTATATGCACCATTCCACAGACAGGATAGCATATACCACAGCCTTTGATATACCAGTCGTGGTGCACTGGCTGGAACGAGTTCGAGAAATAACTCAATGAGTCCACCATTGGGGATTGATCCCAGACTGACTGTACATCAGGCGAGTGCTTTATCACTAGGCATTGTCCATTTTGTTTCAACTTATTTTAATGCTTATACCCAATTAAAGTTCAAGCACACTATCATGGGGACACATACCTCAGCTATCTGGGCTGTCTGTCCAGGACACTGGGTTAGTTGTTGGTTGATTAGTGGGTAGTGAGAAAGAGGGTGTAATGACCTTACACTTATTCACTTAAGATAGTCCTTAAGAACTCGCTCTGGGTGGGAGCCGGTACCGGGTTGCGAACCCTGTACCTACCAGCCTGTAGTCCGATGGCTTAACTACTGCACCACTGAGGCCGGTGGCTATGTCCTGCTCCATTATTTATGAGGCCTACTCACCCTATCTTTGAGACAGATGTGTCGGATGAGAGCAGCTATAAGGTCAATGTCAACCTTAGTGAAGTCCATCACCTCTAAAGCTCTTATTGTCGAGTCGGAGTATCTGTCAAACAGAATAAAAGAAAGGAAGGTGAAACAGTTGCATGTGCAAGAAATATTTTATTTAACCACGCACTCAACACATTTTAGTTACAGTCGTATTGCATCGGACCACACAGATATTGAGAGAGGAAAGCCTCTGTCACCACTTCATGGGTTATTCTTTTCGATTAACAGCAAGGGATCTTTTATATGCACCATCCCACGGATATTAAAGCACATACATGTATAACAGCCTTTAATGTACCAGTCGTGGTGCACTGGCTGGAGCGAGAAATAGCCCAATGAGACCACTGATGGGGATTGAACCCAAACCGATCATGCATCAAGTGAGTGCTTTACCACTGGGCTACGTCTGGCCCCAACATATGGTTAAGGACCACACAGATATTGAGAGAGGAAACCTGCTGTCGCCACTTCATGGTCTACTCTATTTGATTAGCTGCAAGGGATCTTTTAGACTATATGTCAAAATTACTAATACCTGATGATTAATAAATCAATGTGCTGTAATGGTGTTGTTAAACAAAATAAAAAATAAATAAATAAAATATTTAGTTAAGAGAAAAAGAAGTGGGTTTTTTTTTTTGGCGGGGGTGGGGGTGGGTCTACACTGGAGCAATTCAAGTTTATAGAAAGGATCGTGTCCTGCCTTCAAGTAAATATATTTTAAAAATAAAGAAGAAAGTGTGCTTTGAGCAGGGGCTGGGTGCGAGGAGATTTCAACCCCAAACTCTGCCCTTGCACATGTGCCTGGGCATTAGTTGGGATGAGAAAAAACCCCTAATAGTAGCTCTTCTAATTAGCATAAATATACAAACTCTTGTTAATATAAGTATACTAACTCTCGATAACATTATTCTAACTCTTATTACTATAACTATATTAAAGGAACATTCCCGAGTTTGTTGCATTGTAAAATTTGTCCGACTAATAACATATTTCTACGATTAAACATACATATTAAATAGATTTTCTTGTTTAGAATATTAGTGTTTGTATATTTAATGTGTTTCTGGTCATCTTAATATTTATAAGAAGCCCAAACTGGATTTCGTCTTCAAATAATTTCATACGTACGAAAAAATAGTTTTTAGTAAATAAAATGAAAATTAACTTAGTACAAATAGCCACTAATATTCTAAACAAGAAAATATATTTAATATGTAAGTTTACTCGTAGAAAGATTATATTAATCGATAACATATTAAAATGTTGCAGCAAACTCAGAAATGTCCCTTTAATTTTATTTTTAATTATAATTTTTTTTTTAACGACGCACTCAACACATTTTAACTACGGTTATATCGGCGTCGGACATATGGTTATGTCGAGAAAAAAAAACAGTGGTTAGCTGACGGGGATCGATTGTCCCTTTAACTGCCATATACTATAAAATGTTTAATCTACTAACTCTCCTTTCAGATTTCGGCACCAGACTTCATAGTTCCACTGCTCCTCATCTCTCTCTTGGTTGTGTTCACCGCGGTTATGACGCTGATGATGTTGTCGACGTTGTGGCCGTTTCTCACTCTGTGGAGTATACCTGCAACATAACAACACAGAAATAGTTTGGGTTGTCTCCCTTCTTTACCTGCAGGTAGGTTATTTTGATGCATTTCATTTCAACTTATTTTCATGCTTATATCCAATTAAGGTTCAAGCACGCTGTCCTTGGCACACACTTCAGCTATCTGGGCTGTCTGTCCAGGTCTGTGGGTTAGTTGTTAATTGTTAGTTGTTAGTGAGAGAGAAGAAGGTGTAGTGGTCTTACATGTACCCATCGAGTCCTTAAGAACTCGCTCTGGGATGGAGACAGTACCTGGCTGCGAACCCTGTACCTATCAACCGTATTTCCAATGGCTTAACCACGACACCACTGAGGCTGGTTATTCTTATTTAATAGAAATGAGATCTCACTGGTCACCGACACCATGAGAGCACATAGATTAATTAATCACCAGCTATTGGGATGTCAAACCATTGGTGATGGTAATATATCGTCTTCAGAGGAAATCCACTTCACTTTTCCATTATCAGCACATCATCCATTATTTCCACAGACAGGACAGCACATATCACAGCCTTAGATATACTAGGGCACTGGTTTGGAGGGGAGAAAAAATAATGGGTCCACCCAAGATGTTTGACCCTACAACTCAAAACACCTCAGGCAAGCACTCTACCAAATGAGCTTGACCCCGCCCACTGGTCTAGTTTAAGAAGATCATTTCTACCCAATTTTGAAAATCTATCTATAATACTGGCCGACGTACTTAAGGAGTTCAACAACATCTTCGAGGAGGTATTCCTTGACGGGAAACGTGTAGCCGGGGATATTGAGCATCGGAGAATTGACTGAAAAATAGAAAGGAATGTTACATAATGTTGCAGCAAAATCATGTTTTTTCTTTCTTCAAAATGACGTAAAAGGATATAGAGCATTATAAAAGAGAACTTTTAATTTTTGTAACATCTGAGAAGATTTTAGACTATGATTCTTTGATATCTAACATACAATTGTTTTGCTATTTGTCAAAAAAGGAGAGAAGGCCATATATTGCTATCATAAAGGCTACTCCTACTGACACAAGCAGCACATTATATCTTTTAGATGCACTTTCCCACAGACAGTTATGGGGAACTGGTTGGAATGGGAAAACACCTGAATCCACTTAGGGAGATCCATCCTACAACTCATCACATACCAGGCTACTTTCTGTCCTCCTAGAAAATATTGTACATACTGTAGATCCTGAAATTAATGTGTCCCTAAATTAATGCGAGACACTGTGGTCAGACATTAATGCGACATGAAATTAATGCGAGTGACCTCCCTTTGAAATAGCGTTTTTCATCACAATGCTTTGAAAAATAAATAAATAAAAAATTATAGTGCAAAATTAGTGTCTGCAAAATGAATTAATTCTTAATTCGAAATGGCACGTGTATTTAGCTATCACTTCCTTTTCCGACATTTCCGGCTATACCATTTCATAACCACTTATTTGATTGAATCGTATCGGTTATCCTGTTTATTTCGCACCTTTGATACTACCGAATGAATGAAATCGCAAAGTCAGTGATTATACCAATCAACAATAAAATTGGCCCAGTACAATAATGATCTCGATATGTCTTGTGGCTGGCAGCTTGCTAGTCTATTAGACAAGTAGACAATCTTGAACCGCTCCAGTTGTGTTTATACTTTTGTTTTTGACGAGATCGACGGGCTCCGTTACACGTAGTCAGTGTAATTAAACTGTCGCGCCTACGATGATTTGTGCTCCATTTGTGTTGTGTTATATAAACGTATTGGTATTTTAAATGTTGTTTGTTTTATTTTATTAAATGTATCGGTATTTTTACTGTTTTGTTTTAATACAGACAAAACATAGAAATAAATGCGTCATATTATTAATGCGAATAGCATGGCCTCGCATTTTTCGCATTAATATTATGATCGCATTAATTTCAGGATCTACAGTATTCCTTAATTTGTTAAAAAAAAATTACGAATTTGTTTTCTTCTCGAGAAATACATGTGACTTACAAAAATATTTTGAAAACATTTCTGCATTGAGAGTGGCACTCATCAAGATGACCTTGAGATCTGGTCTCCGTGGCAACAGATCCTTCAGAATGATCATGAGGAAATCCGACTGCAAATCCCGTTCATGGATTTCATCCAGAATAACATGAGTCGCTCTTTTCAAATACCTAAATGTAATAAAAGAAATAGATAGAATTTAAAATCACACTAATTGTGTAACAAACATTTAGATGTGTACCACAGAAAAATAGCCAGAGGCAACAGAAAGGGAAACAAAGAAACAATGTAATATATAAATATCATTCTGAGAATCTGCACAAAGAAGACATTTGTTTTGTTTAACGACACCACTAGAGCACATTGGTTTATTAATCATTGTCTACTTGATGAAATTGGTTTATGTAACGACGCACTCAACACATTTTATTTACGGTTATATGACGTGAGACATATGGTTAAGGACCACACAGATATTGAGGGAGGAAACCTACTGTCGCCACTTCATGGACTACTCTTTCTGATTAGCAGCAAGGGATCTTTTATATGCACCATCCCACAGACAGGATAGCACATACCACGGCCTTTGATACACCAGTCGTGGTGCATTGGCTGTGACGAGAAATAGCTCAATGGGGATTGATACCAGACCGACCGTGCATCGTGCGAGTGCTGTACCACTGGGCTACGTCCCGCCCCTGTAGTCATTAGTGGAAACCTGCTACAATTTGTTCGGAATTCACTGAATCAGCAAGGGATAAATGGATCCACTTCAAGCGAGCACTCGCAAGGATACGAGGATCTGGAACAAATAGGCTTACTGTGGTAAGGGTCCAAGGAAAATTGTTGTTTGCAACCCCTGGATCTGCCAAAAATTGCATTCAATGACAACAAATCTAAACAGGTTATAACTTATAATATAAGGCATACATCATAAAATTTTAAAACATGCAAATGAACCTTGCGTGGTCAACAGTATTGCACATATGATTAAGCCATACATAGATACTGAGACAGAAACCTCGCTGTCGCCACTTCATGGTCTACTCCTTTCGATTAGTAGCAAGGAATCTTTTATATGCACCATCCCATAGACAGGATAGCACATACCACAAGCTTTGTGGTGCACTGGCTGGAGCGAGAACATTGGCTACTGGATGTCAAACATATGGTCATTTTGACAGTCATAGAGAGGAAACCTGCTACAGGTACATTATTTCATTAGTAACAAGAGATCTTTTATATGCACCATCTCACAGACAGGATAGCACATACCATGGCCTTTGATATACCAGTTGTGGTGCACTGGCTGGAATGAGAAATAGCCCAATGGACCCAGACAGGGATTGATCCTAGACCAACCGGGCATCAGGCATGTACTTTACCACAGGGCTATGTCCCACCCCTACCCCACAATCTCCATGAAAGTCAAATTTCATCTGTAACTATGATAGAGATATACAAAAATGTTTAGCTCCATATTTTGAGGCATTAAACGAAAAGTGTCTGGAAAACTATATGGCTGACTGATGGAGGAAAAAACCACTAATAATAACATGTAATAAAATATCAAACTGGAAGACATTTACTGGGTAAAAATTAGCATTTATTCTGCAAACACTGTTTCTACTGGCAGATGATGATGACCAGTTAAAGCAAAGTCATAAACATATAATAGTAGCAGATTGTGACTTTTGACGTCACATGCATAGCCACATTACAAAATTTAACATTTGACCTCTAGGTCATTGTATATGTACAATGTAGCTGAAATAACAGAACTAATAATTATTCCTCTTAATTTTTATGGTGTGCAGAATAAAAATAACAATGACATAGGATATCGGCTTTATTCTGTTGAGGACGAATGGGAAATTTCCCATACTTACGTGAAGCTGAGAGCCAGAATATGTGTTCTTCCCTAGTTAAAAAGCAATCAAAATATGGATTTGAATTAATATTTAAGGTTCTTTTTACTCAAACCAATTATCTAAAAAGTTAACAAGAATGTAGACTGGGTAGCACATACCATGGCTTTTGATAATGTAGTAGTGTTAGTATAAAATGCTCCTACTGGCAGTAGCTAAAGGAAATTTCCCTATTAGCCCTATTGGTAGAATGCTGGAAATACTGTGTCTGTGGTTCGAACACTGTCAATGGAGGTTGATATTTTTCTGTTACCAATAATATACCAGTTATTTGATACTTTTTGAGCAGGAATAAGCCCTTGGTTACATGGGAACGGATTGATCCTGGACACACGAAATCTGAGATTTAAAAGTACAAGTATCTATATCTCAACACCCTTCAATCACACTGAGTTTGAGACTTACGGATCGGACTCTAGAAACTTGAGAACGATGCCGGTCGTACAGTACAGGATTGACCCACTCCTCCGAGGAAGACGACTGAAAACAGAAAAATATTACAAATTATTACATTAAGTTATAACTGATAACCAGCTACAAAGTAAAAGAGTTAACAATCATTTTCTTTTTTAATATACTCCTACAAGTCTGCTATTAAGTCGACATATATACTGACGTGGCAATGTTACAGTCAATGACAGTCACTTTTCGCACGATTCTTTTGGCTTCATACACAATAAATATAACATATCTTACGGTAATTTTACCTGAAATCCATATTTCAAAAATAGTTTAAAAAGATTATAAAACTTTTTGTTCAAACACAATCAGGTGCTTCTGTAATTCTGAAACAAAACATTTTTCAAAGCAATTTGGCATTAGAATTTTTCCAGAGTTCTTAAAACGAAAACTTCATGTACCCAGTTTATTGTTATTGTAAAGAAATGCAAAGTGACATCATTGGAATACTGACATCATTCAAATTCAAAATAGCTGTATTATTACTGTTAATTAATTAAATATATATATATATATATGTATATACATGCAATGTAATGTATTTACATGTGGAACACGTTCTGAAATGATTCACAATCCAAATAAACATGTGTTTATCTTGCACTCACGAACTGATGTTGTCTTAAATTGCCAAAAAGCTTGCTAAGGACAACTCGGTTCTCTTGTGCACAACAAATAAGGTATTGGCTTTTAGGTCATTGAGTATTCTTTAAGCTCAACAAAGTACAAGTACAAACTGGAGAGTACTCACTACTCGAGTCTGATCTGATAGCCGACACTGCTGTTTCCTCCACACGATTCGCATCTCTCTGACGCTACTCGCTCGGCAACCTGCAATACATAAACATTTTATTTTGATACCAATTTGGTTAAAAAACGTAACTGCATGTTTGTGTATGTCTAATAGTTAAACACAATGAACAGGAGTGGATATTGGACTTGAAAAAAAGAGGATACAAAATGTTACATAAATTTGAAAAAAAGATTATGAGAAATGGGACAGGAATTTTAAAAAGGAAGGTACCAAATGTCACAGGGATGGACACAATATTACAGGAGTTTTAGAAAAAGGACGTGCAAATTGTTACATAAATTACAAAAATGGAAATGCAAAATATTACAAGAATTTGAAATGCAAAATATTACAAGAATTTGAAAAAAAAGAATAGTGCGAAATATTACATGAATTTGAAAAAAGGGTGGTGCAAAATATTACAAGAATTTTAAGAGAAGGCGGACCAAAATGTTTGCTACAGGAATTTTAAAAGAGGGTGGCGCAAAATGTGACATGAATTTTAAAAGGGTGGGTGTGAACATTACAAGATTTTGAAAAGGACCCTGGATCTATCTATGACGTACCGATATGGCACTAATCCGTCGTGGCTGAGTGCAGAGAATGCGGCACTGTGAACCACGATTAGACTGAATGTAATCATCCAAAATAAACTGGGGCACCTGAAATACATGAAAAACAAATGTAATTTTCACATTTCTGCTTACATCTAATTATTCTCTTCACGATTATATCTTTCAACTTATTTTGCTGTCCACCTCCACATCCCAGTCCTTGTATCTCCCTGGTTCTTGTCTTTTGTGGCGATCTGTGCCACACACCTGTCATTCCCCATCAGTTTTTAGCTGTGGGTTTTTTTGTCTGACCACTTCTGGGAGTGTTCAGTAGGTACTTCTGGCAGTGTTAAGAGGTACTTGTAACCACCTATTATGCACCACTACTACCAGAAGTCGTTAGTGCCGTGGGTCAGACCAGCTTTATTAGCAGCAGAGGATGAAGATGCCAGGTGGGTGCAGAAAAATACACAGAGACTGCACCCGTGGAGGAAGTGGAGACAGGTAGATGATGGTGTGGATAGCTCAGAAGACAGAGTCAGAGGAAATTGACAGAAAGGGTCGAAACAGATTGAAATTTGTTTAACTTTATGACAGAAAATTGTATTTTATATTTTATATTGAAATATTATGACTAGAATTGAGTGTAAAATTCAAAACATTTCCAACTGAACGTGGAAAACTGATGAAATGTTACAAAATGTTCACTTTGCCAATTTTTATCAAACTTCTCCCCTTTCTTATTGGAAGGGCGAAATTACTGCTTCTACTTTTTCAATTCCACATTAGGACTTGAAACACAATTAATATTTCTATGACATTTTTTTATAATATTTCATAATCTATCATGATGTCAGATTATAATATCAGGAGTCAAATGTTAATTTTGAAGGTCATGGCAAGTATTGACTTTGGTTTAATAACAAAAATCAGGGCACCAAGGCAAAGTTATCCTTTAAAGGATACATTCTATCAATTGTTTTCAGTACAAATGATTTGACCCCTGTGACTAAGGCTCTACCCTATGCAATTTGTTGAATACATAATTTATAACTAGCAATGATAATGTTACTGATTCTTCATATACACCAAGCAATGTAAGGAAGGGCCTCTGTGATCAATGAACTAGGGCACCATGGGATTTTTGCTGCGATTGACAATGTTAAACTTTTTAGACACAACAACAAGTAAAGCAACCACAGAATCTGCTGTCGTTGTCCAGGTAAAATCTGAACCCTGTTACGTATCAGCAGAACATAACAGACAGCTCAGCATATACCACAGCTTTTGATATACCAGTCATGGGGCAGTGGTTGAGACAGGATAAAACCACAAACTAGAAATGCTGTATGTTGAAATATGGGAACACATCCTCTTTAAAAATGCATTGTTCTATCTTTATAAAAGAAGTGGTACACATCTGATTGTTCTCACCTGAGTTGTCTTCCCACAACCCGTCTCACCACTGATAACCAAAAATTGGTTGTTCTGTATTTTCTCCAGGATCTCCTTAAAAATGAAAAAAATAACATCTATGACATGTAAACAATGTATTCTTGCAGCTGAAGTTCTTTTAAGAAGGGGAGGTCAGTAGAAAATATTAGGATAATGAAAAGAAAGAAAGAAATGTGTTATTTAACAATGCACTCAACACATTTTATTTACGGTTATATGGCGTCAGACATATGGTTAAGGACCACACAGATATTGAGAGAAAACCTGCGGTCATCACTTTATGGGCTACACTTTTTGATTAGCAGCAAGGGATCTTTTATATGCACCATTCCATAGAAGGATAGTACATACCACAGCCTTTGTTACACCAGTTGTGGATCACTTGATCAAACGAAAATTGGCCAATGGTGGAGAAAAATACAATTGTCAATCGAGCCCACTTAATGTCATCACTACCGGGGAGGGGGAAAAGAAAGAAATAATAAAAATAAATAAATTAAAAGACAGTATTTTCCAAATATTTTCTCTTTTTTTAAAATAGTTTTATCTTGAATCATGAATGCGAAATAATAAACAAAGAGATTAATAATGTCACTGCTGATTAGACAAAATTTGACCTTTACTGGCTCAGATAGAGATAACCAGTAGCTGTTTTGCTTACTCCCACTTGTTAACAAAAAAGGTGGAAACCTTTTGTTAATTTTAAAATCCTTTATAATTATTAAATACACTACACTGAACAGTCAACAATAAATATAAAGAACTTCACATATATGTGTATGTTGTTTCCGCTTCCAGTTTATTGCACAACTTTATTTTGCGCAAGAATATATACAAATGTACCATGAGACTGCGTAGTGGTGTAGTGGTATGTTCTTTCGCAAAATAAACGAGTGCAATAAGTAGGAAGTTAAAACAACGAATGTGAAGTTCTGTATTTATTACATACTTAACTTTTATGTTTGACAAAAAAATGGTTTTAATTTAACGTCATAACAACACTTTGTTACATCTATGATCAAAACTCCATTCATGGATTCATTTAACGTTAAGAATCATACTCTTCGGCAGCCTTGTGTAATGTTTCAAATACAATATATGTGAAGTTCTTTATATTTATTGTTGACTGTTTAGTGTAGTGTATTTAATAATTATGATGTAAGTAAATAAAAGGCACTAACAGCAGTAAAAAGAAAAAGGGAATTCCCCATTTAAAAGTTCCGGTCAAGATTAGGGAATACATTTATTACACTGTTTCAAAAGGCCTTTATCACTATATAGTAAGATTGAATAGGTATGTCATAAAAACATTTATAGATTATTTCAGCATATTTTATGTTATTTCATGCAGTTTGTATTGCACAACAAAAGCCTCCTGCCTTAGACTAGGACTCTTGACTCCACAGAGCTCTGTACACAGGTGTTGATTGTAACCAGCTGCAAACTCAGGGTCCTTTGTTTTAATAGGAGTGTAATTCCTTGATAGCTCTCTCATCAAGAATGGTGTTATTATTAATGTCTGTTTAATCTATTTACCGGCTCAGCGACTTTGACAAATGTCTATCCTAGTGGCAGTCAATTGACACTACTGTAGGTCCAACTTCAGTGACTGGCAATACATACTTGGGCAGACTTTAAAATCACAAATGTCTGAAACACCAGCCATACTGATCACTATTTATTTATTATTTTAAATCATGCAGGAGATATCGGTCTGGGCAGGCCGGTCCACTTGACAAATAGGAATTTGTTTCAATAATAGAAATGGACAGGTGCTTCAGACCGACAAGAAAGACAAAAGTGGAACTGGCAAACACACATTTTCAGAAAATAATTTTGGTCTCAGAGATCGAGAATCGGTCCCAGACCAGGTAAAATGGGCTTTTCCCCCACCTCTGGTCCACTGACGGGGTCGACAATACAAACATAAGGTGAGAAGGTGTTTGATGAGCAATAACCATGAAAGATGAAGACTTAACCCATTGACTTCTTGAATCCTAGGCTTTTTCAATATATCAAATTAAAGAGAAACCTCGAAATCTGTAAAACCAACTCCTGGTTTATTCCCACTGAAGACCAGTGTTGCAGATGGGCAGGTTTGTTTTGTTTTGTTTAACGACACCACTAGAGCACACTAACTAATTAATCATCAGCTACTGTCTGTGAAACATTTGGTAATTCTGACACGTAGTCATCAGAGGAAACATGCACCATCAGAGACGGATCCAGGCAATTTAGCA
>JAECMU010101587.1:0-10303 GCA_016106625.1 Dracogyra subfuscus | reverse complement strand
ACGAAATTCTCAACAGCAGTACGCTACAGATAAGTAGCAGCTTCGGGTGTAGCCTTGCCAGATTTCGAGATGGTCGGGTTTTCTCTCTCAGCTTTACCGTATTGTCCCTATTTGTGTTAGTTCTTGAGCACTAATCCTTTAACAAACTTAGAGGTACTCAGTATGTAGGTATGTCTTTGATGATTACAAAGTTAAAGTTTGTTTTGTTTAACAGCACCACTAGAGCACATTGATTTATTAATTATCAGCCAAACATTGGATGCCAAACATTTGGTAATTGTTACATATAGTCTTAGAGAGGAAACCAGCTAAACAAAATCCATTAGTAGCAAGGGATCTTTTTATAGGCACCTTACCACAGACAAAATAGTGCACACCATGGCCTTTGATATCCCATCGGACCCTACATCGATTATGCATCAAGAAAGCAGTTTACCACTGAGCTGTGTACAACCCTCTTTGATGATTACACCTCATTGTTGTTTAGATTGCATAACATCAGATAGTTAAAAAGTAGTTTTTGTTTAGTGTTTAGTTTGTCATACATTATGAGTATTGGGTAATTGCATAGAAAAAGAGCATTATGTAATGTTAAATAATTCCACAAAACTATTTCAATTGTTCTGTGTTTAATTACAGTAGTTGTGTTTGATATAGGGAGATCATTCTATCCAACCAGATATTGGAGTGAAAAGCATACCCAGCATGGGCATATGAAGGTGCCAAAAAGTGGGTGGGCACACACACACACATACATATATATATATATAAATATACAATACACGTCGCTGCTCCCATAAAGTGGGGAGCACATGCCCCCCTTGCCCACCCACACTTCCTACACCAGTGCAGCCAGTGAAATAAATTTACCATTTGATGGGGTTTGACTGATTTATGAGTTTTTACCATCAAGCATGGTCAGAATGATTTCTGTGTGCTCAGTCTGATGAGTATATTTGCTATATTTTACGGGTACAAAAGACATACCCGCCTGCTACCGATCTTGATCGGACTGCTGGTGCTCCCTTGCATCTGCCAGTGCAGGCGGTCTCTCCTACATCCCCTCCCCCCAACTTTCTGTCTTGGACGAAAGAGCTTGTTTCGCAAGCTCTTGCGCCCACAACAGGTGTGCGCTACAACAGCTTGTTCTGAATGTGCACATTAAACTCTATGACATAACAAAAGGTACAAAAGAAGAAGAAAAACAATCCCCATGTAGTGCCAAATTTATGACTCCTGTTTTTCTTAAATACATGTGTTTAAACATTGTAAATTTATGTAGCTACAGACTTTGTAAAATTGGCCCTTAGTCTCCAGTTTTAGTGTAGTGGTATCAGATTTAAGACTGGTAAGTACTAGGTTTGCATCCCGGTATCAGTGCCCACCCAGCACACGTTTTAACAGCTCATTCAGGAGTCTTCCTCTTTCAGTAATCACAAGACATAAACTCCTGTCCCGGAAAGGCACCTCATATACACATGTAACTGAAGTGTGTACCAAGGACAGCATGCTTGAACCTTAATTATTCTTTTTTTTTTAGGAACTAAAATGAAATGAATTAAGCATGTAGTATGTTAGGTTTTTTTACTGTGTTTGCAGTACAGCATCATTGGATTTGGATTTTTTTATTTTCAGGATGTGAGACCCAGCCCGATGTAAACCTAACGTCTAAGAAATACGGAATTAAACTGTTTGTTCCTAGTTCAGAAGGCATGCAAGAAATCTATCTCAGGTTTGAACTGGTGAGTAACACTATCAGCTCTACACATCACTAACATGTAAGGACAAAAACACACCAAAAGCTGTCAAAATATAGCATAGGTTTTATGATGTGTTTTCTGGATCTGTATTGCACATCAGCATAGATGCGGTGTACCTTGGCAAATTCAAAAACGTTCAGTTATTTATCAGCTGATTCTATTCAACAGACCCACAACCAGCTTCGGGTGTTTTCTAGACATAATTCTTGTAGGATCTATTCTACTTCTACTTTTACTCTGCTTTGATAAATATAGCTATGACTTTATAAAAACTTTTTCCTCAATATTTCAGCTTAATATGTCTTTAATAATGTTCAAAAATGCTTTTACTCTGGAAAATAAATAAGTAATAAAAATATACAGGAAGTATTCCTTTCTTTTGTATTTTTTATTAACATCAAATGTTTGTTTTTTACAGGAGGAGCAGTACTGTAAATGGATGGCCGCGTGTAAGCTGGCGTCGAAGGGCAAGACAATGGCGGACAGTTCGTATGAAGGGGAAGTGAAGACTCTTCAGAAGTTCCTCAGCATGCAGCACCTGGATGTGTCTCGCACCATCAACCCCAGTGACGTGACCATCCAGGCAGACGACTTCATCGCACCTCGCTTCTTTAAGAAAATCAAAGCTAAATCGGTAATATTACATTTTTTTAATCTTCAATTTCATTGCACTTCATTTCTTTAAAAAAAATCAAAGCTAAATCAGTAATATTACTCTTTTTTAAATCTTAAACTGTCTAAATCATGATATAATATGACTTTACTAAATCGTAATTGTTTCCAGTTCTTATTCATTAACCATCTTCCTTCTAGGTTTGCCACTGAAAAATATTAAATGGAGGTGTTATAATAATGTATCAGAATTTTGAGTCATTAAGGGGCATTATTGCTTGTATACTTAATCATAATGTGTAAATTGCTATTACAGTTTTATGATCAGAATACAGTTTTATGATCAGAATACTTTGTTTGATTTTAGCTGGTACAGAGGATAATGGATGCCCACGGAAACGTTCAGGACCTGAGTTTGATTGATGCCAAGCTCGCCTACATCCACGCCTGGCAGTCTCTACCAGAGTTCGGAATCACGTACTTTATCATAAAAATGTCCAACAGCAAAAAAGATGTAAGTGTATTAAACATTCGTAGGTAATGGTAGAAAAAGTTACAAGCAAACTACTTTAGATCAATCTGAAAGATGTTTCAACTCTGTAGTAAATTTTATGCATATGATTACATTCAGTAGCGGATCCAGGGTTGGGGGTCCATGGGTCTGGAACTCCCCCTTTTTGAAAAATAACCATAACCGTTAAGGGGAAACATGATTATATTAACTGTTCTGTGTAAAAGGAGAGATCAGTCATCAGGTTTGGACCCCCACCCCCTTTTAGAAATCTTGCATCCACGTCTGACATTTTTGTAATTTGATCAAATATGGTCAGGGTTTTTTGACATGATTTAAAGTATAAAATATGAAATCTGTTGCTGCCACATAGGCTACACCTACTGAATAGCAGCAAGGAATCTTTTACATGCACTTCCAACAGACTGAAAAACACATAGCACAGCTTTAGCATACACTGTCACCAGTCAGTAAAATCAGCTAGTTGAGGTGATTAAAATCACATTGATCGATCAAGGAGACCCTATTTACAAACCATTACATCTCAGGCAAATGTTTTATAACTGTGCTACATTCTCCCTGCCTTCCAATATTTTGGTTAAATAGTACTATTTAAAGGTAATATCAAGGGTACTTAAGTTTCTTGGTGAATTTGCCAATTAATAAATGTTGAAAAACTTTAATCAATATTGCCAACATTTAATTTAAAACATCATTTAATAAATAGTTGGACAATTAGCCAGTGGACCATGACTAGCATATCAAAATATGTGTTATCCTGTCTGTTGGATGGTGCATATAAAAGACCCCTTGCTATTAATGAAAAAATATAGCAGGTTTCTTCTCTAAGACTATAAATTGATGAATGTTTAACAGTGCCCCCACTAAGACTATATATGTCAGTTACCAAATGTTCCACATCCAGTAGCCAATGTTTAATTAATCAATGTGCTCCAGTGGTGTCATTAAAAAACCAAACCTTTTAACTTTTGTTTGACAATTTTGCTTTGCTACATTGTTAAACTGAGAATTTAAAAAGAAAACAATTAATATCTTTTTTTTTTCCCTCCTTGGATAAAGGACCTGATGGGTATTGCGAGTAACCGCATCATTCGAATGGACTTGAGTACAGGCGACTCGATTAAGACGTGGCGCTACAACACGCTGCAGTCATGGCACGTCAACTGGGAAGTAGACAACGTGATCCTCGATTTTGAGGAGGGCAAGGTCACATTTGCCAGCATGGGGATTCCATGCAAGGTGATCCATGAGTTCATCGGAGGCTACATCTTCCTCTCCATGAGATCCCAGGAGAAAAACCAGTCACTGAACGAGGAACTCTTTCAGAAGTTGACGGGAGGCTGGTCCTGAGAGAAAATGTAAAAAAATTAATCGGGAGGAAGTTGTTCATGCAAATAATAGTGCCTATATCTGAATGTGATTGCCATGGAAACCACCAGTTTTGCAGTAGAGTTGTTATCTTGTTTGTCGTCCAGCTGTGTGTTTGGCAGCAGTTTCTATTTGAAGATGCTCGTTGTTAACTAGTAAAGGTTTACAGTCTATGAAATTAACTGCATTCTGTTGATTGCATTTCTTGGGCCATCAATTAAATTATAATTTATACATAATTAGTACATCTGTAGCAAAATACACAATCTTGAATGGCCTGAAAATTAAGTGAAAGTACAGGTTATATTTATGGTACTTGAAATAGATAAATCAATGAATTATACAACAGTTTTAAAAATATATTATCTTTCTTAGTATTTTACACTTTAAGTAATTTCATTGGGTTTAATTTCTGCCTCATTTTGGATTGGTTTTGAATTTTATAATTAAAACATTTACCAATTTTTCCAATTATTTTAGCATCTTTTTGAAATTAATGTAATGAATATGGCAATCAAAACAAGGTGTTTATAGCTTTTAAGAAATAAAGATATTATAAATAAACTATTTAATTTTCTCTTTTTACTAATTTCTGATCCAATTTTTTAAAGGAATTTATGCATGTAAGGCCTAAAATTGGCATTTAGACTGTATACTTGTCAAACTGATAACATAACATGGCAGATGTATCTATTATTCAGTGCTAATGTGTATGATGTAAAATTATAGTGTGCTTATTTAACATATAGCCTAATTACCAGTGTGGAACTTCCATAATGGTAGTTATGGATTCAGAAACACTGGTTTGATATTTATATACAATTCCATCTTGCTGAATAATAACACAACAAGCTGTTCAGACTGTGTTCTATGAGGTGGAAAGTTCTTATATTCTGCATAATGGAACTGTTATAAAACAAAAAAGATGTGTAAGTCAGTAAGTAAACTTATTGAACTTACTTGCAGAATTAAAATGTTTTGAAATGACGTTTGACAAAAAGTGCTATTACCTCAAACAAAAACACCATTTCCAGTGCCAAGACTTTATTCTGTGTTATATGGAATGGAAAAAGTTGACTAATTTGAAAATTAAGAAGTGGAATCATGAACACATGAAAGTGTCAAGAATAACTGAAAATGAGGATGATGAGATTGAAAATAACACCATGAAAGTATCTTCAGTTGCCTGCAGAGATAGTAGTCAGTTGTGTTGTGTGTGTGTTTGCCATCTTTCTGTAACATTGTTGTGAGAATAATATCACAAGTAATGGCTTTTTTAGTGCAGGGAAACAAATTTCTAACAATATTGATTCACAAATTGAATACAATCCTCTGTTGAACTGACACGAGTGCTTGGTGACATTATGGATTGCTTGCAGGCCTCAATGTTTCACTTAGCATGAATATTATGGAGCAGAAAATCGGTTAAATTGTTGGCAGGTACTCATGATAAAACCTAATCCTGACAGCAGCCCAGTTTTGGTAGTATATGAAGACAGTGTAATATATTAGTTTTATGTTTCCAGTGTGTTGCTGTGTAGAAAGTTGAATCATTAATAGTGCAGGTCAGTTTGCAGATGGACATGGTATTGGCATTGCTTGTTACAGCAGAAGTCAGTGTATAGTGCAACCATATAGAAAATGTTCTCGTTCACAGATACATCTTGGTGATGTGCTAAGGAATATGGTATTAACAGTAATCCATCAATACAAGCTGAGTTCCTAGAATGTGTTAATGCTGTGGAATCATTCTTGTCTGTCATAAGCTGGATCATCCATTGTAGCTGCAGTTTATTGTGAGAAGAACAGTCTGGTAACCTGCCATGCATGGAGGTTAATTGGAATAAACATCAGCACATGCACATTTGATTTATGTGCAAAATCAGGACATCATTTGCGTGTAAAGAGGAAAAGATGGAAGAGGAATAACTGATTTTGTAACCAGCACAAAAAATGGCAGGCCAAATTGTATACCAGGTAACAGTAACAGTTGTAGATGCAAGATAGATTCAGTTCCATTAAGACTTCAATTCCAAGGATGTAAGCATTGTCATATGTGCTAGCTCTGACTCCACCATTCTTCAGAGCAATTACAGAGTATTGATAATGCTACCTCTATGTTAATACACTGTGCTTCCAGAAGAAGATTCATTTCCATCAAGACCATAATATTCCATGGATGTAAGCTTGCTGTGCTTTATCATACTTGCTAACTATGACCTTACCATTACACCGGTTACCTAGACATGGCATGTGGTCACAGGATCGGTAAGCTTTTGACAACCTTTTGCTGAATGAATTGTTCATCCTCCTGTCTGGTGTGTAACTGAGATGGAAATCCTGCCAGTTTTTCCAGAATTCCAGATCTTAGCATTAACTAAAATCTTGCTAATCTTATTTTTTTGATAATGAAAAGATCACAGAAACCTCATAATTTTCAAAATCTTTGAAAAGTTTTAGGATTTTATTTATCCAATGTTGTTTTCATCTCTGTGGGTCAAAACATTTTTAAAAACCAACAAAACAACAACAATACCATTGTAAATTGGAGATGCATAAGGATTTTCATAGTGGAATGTGTTGTGATCTAATTAACAATCCATAGTAAATTCTAAAATTCAACCATCACACTGAGAACATAAAAACCCAAGACCACCATTGTTCTTAAAACAGATGAGGCCAGATGTTGTTGGTATTACTTTGACCATTTGATTCAGAAGATTTTATTCAGAACATAACATACAGTTATGGTGTCACAAGACTGCAGGAACAGCCTGCATTAAACACATTGTTTGGTGGATTCATAAATCATTCAGATGAGACTGCTTAATGATTTTATGAATATCTACTTCACAAAGTCTAATATTACTGTCAGGCATCATAACTCATTAATGATACAGCCCATTCAAATTATGGGAGATGATAGTTTTAACAGGACTGTTGATAAATGAAAGGAATTGATCACCATCACTTTGTACTGCTGTGTCATCTTTTACATCCAGAACTACTACAGACACCCACCATTATTAATGGAAACAGACTTTATGTGTACGTGTAGGTGTGTTTTTTAACATTTACAAATACAAAACACTGATTACTACATGTTTTAAATATATTTTATTTTGAAAAACAGAAATGGATTGGCTAACCGGGATATAAATCCTAGCGTTTATGCCAGTTTCCCAATATACCAATAATACCGAGTTTATATTAGTCAAAGTATTGGTAATATAAAGTTGTATGAAACAATTACATGAATAGATTTATTATGCTGATTTGTACAATCCAAAAAGATTTTTGCTTAATCATGCAGACTATATATGTATCAAGATAAATGTGTATAGGACAATAATGTATAAGCTCTGTAGAAAGTTGTTTATTTTGTTGAATTTGTAACACTGGCAAATAGATTTTTGCTTTTGTTGTTGATTTTAATGATTGAAAGCCAAATGTATGTATGTATGTAAACTTGTCGCATTGCATGTTGTTGTTACATATTGACAGATAAATATTGAGTTATTTATACATGGAATTCGTATGGCATGATTAAAGCGTCAGTTATGTGGTAGTTTAAACATGACACAAACCAAAACCTAGCAGTTTGATTGGCTTGGCTTTTAAAAATGAGCTCATCATAAAACTATGGATTTGATTGGTTCATTTTTTAAAGCCAGGCATTTTCATTGGTTGGGCTTATGGGGAATGTTCAAAATGGTGCTGTGTGTAAATTAACTTGTTGCATATATATACTATTTGGAAGCTGTGTACATTTTTCTTCTAGATACCCGGTATGTATAGACAGCGAAACAAGAAAGTGCATTTGATAGCAAAATTGTTAAAAACTAAAGCATTTAGATATGAATCTTGTTATTTGTTGCTTTGAAATAGTTAATATATATTTAACTTTAGGGGACTGCATCCCCTTTCCTATCCATGTGTCAGTATGTGCAGTATTTGTAATTAGTAGAATCATGTAATTAATATAACTGTTGAAAATAATATAATTTATACAGTGACCATGGGGCACTGCCAATATCCATTTTACTCTTTTCCACATTAAACTTCTGTCGTCTTATTGTCTTCTCAAAAATGAGAAAATGGTAGCTTCTTTATTAGACTTTTGTTACTGTAAACCTTCTCTGAAAAAAATTAAAAGGAGAAATATGTGGCACCCAAAACAATGTTCTGAACATCAAAGGCCTTACACTATGTAATTCTGTCATATTATTTCAAACATGAATAATATACATTTAATTCCTTACCTCTGTTCATTGATATGTAAAATTATTTAACCCATATTTTTATGTTTTTGGTTAGATGTTTCCAACTTTCACTTAAAGTTGTACTGTGGTTTATTTTTAAAAGTGTTGTCAGTTTTAATATATTACTCTACATGTAAACACAAGTTAAAATGAAACCCATTGCATTTAACTAGATAAATACCTTAAAACCTGGGGATGTTATTTTAATTTCCAAAATTAGCAGTCCAGTTATTGATTTAGGTAATAACCTGTTTGGATAATAACTTCCTTTTATTGTTTCAACAGCGGGCTTTGAAAATCAGTTTGCATCATTTTGCATCATCTTCTCAGATACCTCATAACAATGAACACTTAATCTCTACTTACATGGAATATATTTTCTTTTACTGTCAGTTGCTGTATTTCTGATAGTTAAGATGTGTGTGGTTCTTGCTTTTGAAACAATATTTTGTCTTAAACCAGTTACTAGCAGATATTTATACATGCAGACCTATGCCGATATGATTCAACATTGCAAAGGTATTACCAGACGCCCATCAGTAGAAATGAAATGTTATGAATGGGTTTTTAATTTTAATCTTCTGTAGCATTCTCAAGTCACTTAACATTTAATTTCTAGTTTTATTATTTTACTTCATTTGAGAAATACATGTAATACATGAATTATTGATTTTATTGATATCAAGTATCTTAAACAGTGCTTTATAAAGTATATGCCAGTGTTTCTGTTTTTAGAGTAATTTTTCTTTTTTGTTTAAATTGTGGGGAAAAAAAAGAAAGAAAATAAACATATTTCTTTATTGTTGGACAATGGAACATGGTTTATCAAATCTTAATACATGTATTTTGAATTCAGTTGTCATCACTTTATAAGTTTGGAAGAAGTCAAACATTTGAATTATACAAAGTCAAATTACATGTATTGACAATATGTTTGTAATTTTAGAGATTGTTACACATATAACATGTACTGCTTCCTAAACACCCATTAATTTTTTTTTTCTGTTATCAGTTTTCAGTTTGTAATATATTAACTTTTAATTATATGCAATTTAAATATTGCCTTTCAAAAGAAAAACCCATTTACACATAACCTTGTATGAAGTTTTGTATTTTATTGTGTTTCTTCAATAATATCATGTGTGATATGTTCATATATAAACCTCTGGAGTGCCTCATCAATTGATATGTGTTTAGTTTAATAGCAGTCATCATTTATTGTAAGTTCTCACAATATTTACACTTTTATTATTTTCTTTATATAGTAATGCTTCTATCATCATAAATTATCATAGCTGTTAATTCTTTCACTCTCAATCAGTACAAAATGAGTCATTGTATCTAACAGTCTAACCATTAATGTTAATTATAATATTCATGCTATAATGCAGTCCTGCAATATTCATAGTTGTTGAAGACCATCAGTGAATATTGTTAATTAATTTGCAGTGTAAGTAAACCTGAGTTACAATATAAGTAAACATGGGTTACAATATAAGTAAACCTGAGTTACAATATAAGTAAACATGAGTTACAATATAAGTAAACATGGGTTACAATATAAGTAAACCTGAGTTACAGTATAAGTAAACCTGAGTTACAATATAAGTAAACATGGGTTACAGTATAAGTAAACATGAGTAATGCTATAAAAATAATTATGACTTTTGTAGAAATGGAATAAAATAATAATTTGGTAAGTATAATATTTAATATCATTTCTGATTTCCTATACTGGGGATTTTTTAAAATTTATTTCCTGCCCCCCC
>JAECMU010101575.1:4598-16896 GCA_016106625.1 Dracogyra subfuscus | reverse complement strand
GATACGATCTGGAAGACCATGGTGGCATGGCAACCGTAGAGGCCGTCTCCTTGAAGGTTCTATTTAACTCAGGAGCAAAGTCCTTAATTAACGTTCCGACCGCAAATGACTTAATCACGACGTCATCTACCGGGATGTCAGCTGAAATCATAGGCGTAGGTCCCTTTCTAGATGGCATCGGCGGGTGAGGTAGGGACGGCAGTAGGTCGTACACGGCCGCTAAACACTCCCGCATGGTTGAAAATTCTGCAACCTCTGTGTCATCAACGGCAGACGTAGGTGGTGTGACATCTCCAAAGTCCCGCTGCACTCTTGAAAATCTATCAGTAGAGATGGAGCCTGCAGGAGAATGGGACCGTGGACGGTCCCGATGGGAGACGATAGACTTGGAACCCAAGGAAGATCGGTGATCCGTAGACGCCGGACGGACCCGTGTAGGCGAACGGGACCGGTGGCTGTGATGAGAGGAAGTCTGTCGTAAAGTCGAACGATGACTCGGAGACGGGGAAGATCTTCTTGATCCGGATTCGGTAGGCCGAGTGGAACGCTCTGGGCGCCGAGAATCCCGATCCGTCCCGGTAGATACTGGAACCGGCCCTGACCCCGGTTCCGCCGGTTTTGTGAAAGATGACATCGTTTCTTTCAGCATCGTCGGCAGTAAGGAACGTAAGACGTCCGCCACGGACTCGACCATCGAAGACGTCTCAGCTTTCTTAGACCGGCCGGTAACCACCTTAAGGTAAGCTTGAAAGCGGTCATCTGGAAGTGATGAACAAATGTCACAGCGTGACGAGAGATCACAAGGCACCCGACATCCCGGGCAAAGTTCGTGCGGGTCATCTCCCGCCATGAACTTCTTGCATCTAAGGCAGGATCTAACGATCCGCGGAGTAGATATGTCTGACATTGTAGTAGTTTCTATAAATAGAAAAACAACAACGCGATAACATAAACGGTAACTTAACAAGATACCACCATCTTTGCAAATGGCATCTGACAAGACGCTCAACTGTCAAAAGACAACAAAACGTTTAATTAAAAACGATAAGTAATTACGATACGCGTAAAACGCGACACGATAAAATAAGCTCGAAGCTTATTAAACAATACGGTACATAAAAAAATATGTAACCAAGAAAAAAACAGCCGACATTTCATTATAAAATATGGCGACCGTCTCGTTCAACAAGAACGAACATTTCACAAACACTATTCTAAAGAAAAGTGAATAACGCAAAACGGAGAATAAGCTAACGAAAGCTTATTAGAATAAGGCACATAGTATCATGATATAAACGAAACACGAAAACCAAAGGCAAGAAAAAACCCAAAACCAGGTTGACTCAAGCAGAGCCAAGGAAAACACGTCCAGACCGTAAAGCAAAGTGGAAAAGAAGGAAGATACAGTCACGTGACCGGAACTAGAGAGCAGTATACAGTAGAAGAATTTAGGCCATTCCATTGGCTTTAAGGATGTTCGACCAGACCACTCTGTGGGGGGGGAAATTGCACTTTGTTTGAGGATCGGTAATGTTAAAAGAAATAGGACAATTTTGACTTTAAATCTAAAAGGGTATACGGACTTTATAAATTTTATTTGCGCAAATCTAAATAAATATAAGTTTAATTTTACAACATGGTTGTGACAGGGAAAAACTCCGAGTCCATCAAGGGCAACTGCATCATCACAGCTCAGACAAGAACTCTGTAACCAAGTTACATCCATTTCGTGTTTCGAGAAAAAAACCCACCATAATCATTTATATAACCAATGCTTTAACATTAAATTTGTTATTACAGAAAGAAAATAAATTGAGAAACTAAATAGTGGTACCATTCCATATTATATAGAGAAAATAAATGGAGAAACTAAAATGGTACCATTCCAATATTACACAGAGAAAATAAATGGAGAAACTAAAGTGGTACCATTCCAGTATTACACAGAGAAAAAAACCGGAGAAACTAAAGTGGTACCATTCCAATATTACACAGAGAAAATAAATGGAGAAACTAAAGTGGTACCATTCCAAGCTGCTTCATGTGCATCTTTGGCAACCTTTTCAGGCTCTTCCACTTCTTTCTTCTTAGCTAGAGAAAACAAATCAAACAGTAGTAATGTAGGTCATATTACATATATTTCATGATTTGTATGAATGAACATTACTAAGATCTGATATCCATTTGAAAATCTGAAAAATCTGAAAAATCTATACAATTAAATAATGGTTATTTTTCACGATTTCACATAAAAGTACCGTATGTGTTTTCAGTGAAAATTATTTTATGCACAAAAGGAGAAATCAGAAATCACAGCTCTGACAGCTTTGAACACTCAGTGGCAAAACATTAACATGTCACAAAATTTAAACACATTGTCAGGAGAAATTAGCATCAAATAGTCAGGTGCTATGTCTTCTGACATAAAATTAAATCCAACAAACCCAATGGTTTTATCTCCCTTCTCAATAAGTTTTTAAAGTCTGTTGTGGCTGAGCGTTTTATCCATATATGTTTATCGTAATGACTGGGGTTTTTTCAAAAATCCAAATTAAATTTTAAAAACCTTTAAGAAAAACCACATTAAAGTATTTTCAAAAATTAAAACATTAAACGAAATTCTATTAAAATTTTAATTTGTTTTTTAATTCCACATGCATTGTGATGACACAATAGATACTAAGTTTCACTAATCTAGAACTCAAAGTTTGTGAGATATGGACCTGAACATGAACTTACATTCAGCTAAATCCAAAAGTTCACATCATCAGAAAAGTAATATATATATATATATACATACATACATACATATATATATATATCCTGTAACTTACCCATGATATTCACATCATAAACCCATGTGATAATTATGTGTATTAACCCAGTTAATAATGGTATACAAATTTGCAGGTAAGAATGTTTGCTGTCAATGGATCATTTGTATACCTGAGCATAACATTTTCATAAGATTTAGTTAAAATGCATGACGTCAAACTAATTTGTGCTAATCGTGATGACATCATATTACCGACTGAGACTACTTTAGTACTGTAATTTATTAAATATTGAATTAAAATGTTATTTTACAAGTGTTATAGGATAAATAAAATTCAATACTCATGGAAAATATCAACCTTGTCTAGTTAATAGGTATTTATCTCTACCAATTAACGCAGACAGACTCGATATTTTCCATACTGAAAAAAGCACATGACGGATCCTCTATGTATATTTTACCTGTTTACGTCATAACGGTGAAACAAAAACCTAATAATATCGCATCCGTGTCTTAAGTTTTTGACTGCATATTTTACAAGATAATTCCATTCACGAAAGATCTGCTTGTCAGTGCTCGATACTTGTACTTACGAGATAATAACAAATCATATCGATGCATCCAGGGGCAGACTGACCAGCTGGGAAATCAAACCACTATGAGGCTACAAGTCAGCACAAAAATAAATCTGTTTTTACAAGGAGATTTAAGGTCCAGACCTATTTTGTTGTCAGTCCATCCCTGGTTATTATTCTTCAATACCAGTGCACAAACTAACCGGCTGCTATGCTGGCATCACCAGTACGATCTCGAGTTATTCTGGTCTGTGATGTCCTACCAAACCAATTAAACCAACCAAACCATTTGAACCATTCACTCCACCATCCACATGACACCAAGTCTGGGTACCGTTCTGTGGTACGAATGCATTGTAAATAAATTATATGAGTCAAGCATTAACTCTGTAACTTTCGCATCTTTATCATTGTAATTATTTTCCTCTACTTGTCAAGAGCACTATATTTTCTGACTTTCTGATTAAATTTATTGACAAATGAAAACTCCAGATGGGAAAAATATAGTAAATTCAACTCATGATTTAGATAATAAAACATAGTTGTACTACTGCGATACAGGTTACTCTAACCAATTAGTGTAAAAACACATATTGGTCACTGGGTGTCTAAAAACAAAAAGGTATGTATATGTATATGATGACAACCAAACATCAAATCTATGAAATTGAGTTCATTCAAATCTAATGATATTTTGTTTACCCAGTGGTTATTAAGATGTTCTAAAGGGTTTTTTGGCTTTGAAAACAACTTCTCTTTTATTACATAAAGTTGATAAACAGTCATAAGCATCTAAAATTATTTTTGTCAGAAGACATAGCTTAGCTAACCTGTTATGTAGTTTGAGGTGAACAAAATCCAGTCTCTTAATGTTATTGATATTTTATTTGAATATGATAATATAATTCACCTGTCCCTACTTGTTCGAATAATATAATTCACCTTTCTGGAGCGGGGTTCAAAAGCATATAATTTTAATCTAAATTTATTTGTCTGGAGACATCAAAAGACAACAAGTGGTCCATTCCATCAATACTCATATTGCTTCCCATTTAGTAATCAACTACAATGAAACCCCTCTGAACCGGACACCCTCAGGACCAAGTAAAATGCCCAGTTTTAAGAGGTATCCGGTCTAGAGAGGTTAAGTCAACATCAACAGTGAAGTGTAAAATGATAGTGTACACAGGAATGAAATACCCAGCACTCTCTGTGAAATACCCAGCACTCTCTGTGTGTAACGTTTTCCTTCATGCAGGATGTGTACAATACATACAACTAATCTACAAGTACAAGTCCAATACAAATTCTGTCAGAAATACTGAAGTACCTTCTAGGTCTGTTCTCTCGGTAATCAGCTCCTCTTGTTCTTGTTCCACCTGCTTTAGTCGAGACTGGAAACAAGAGAAAGTGAAAGGAAAGTTGTTTAAAAGATAAAGTTTGTTTTGTTTAATGACACCACTAGAGCACATTGATTTAAATTAAATTCATTTACTGAATGTCAAACATTAGATAATTAGAAGAAACCCACTACATTGTTTTCATTAACAGCTGGGAATCTATTTTCATCCACTTCCTAAAGACAGGACAGCACATACCACAACCTTTGATATACCAGTCGAAACAGATCCACAGAGGTGGTTTAATCCTACAACTGAACAACCTTAGGCAGGTGCTCTATCAATACTGTTAAATCACACCCCAAATGTTTAACAACATGCTGACACATTTAATGGGTGGTACACATGTAATTGCCTCACACTGTCTACAGAGAAGAAACATGCTGAAGTCACAAACACTACTAGTACCACCTAGCAGTAAGGGATCTTTTTACCATTTCCAGTGTTGTTACTTTATGTAGCAGCTTAATACAGTCCGGTATATGAAAATAAAATATAATAATGCCTTTTTTAACATTATGGTTTGTTGTTACTTGTTATTAAATAACTTGGCTAAATAACAACAAATGCACATGTGGTATGCTGTCACTAGTATATAAGAGCTAAATAAACAGTGCTCTGGCATCATTTTTACATGGTAGATACCAAACGACTGTACTTCTTCTCAACACTGTTCTTTCTTCACAGAATACATTCCAACATAGAAACTTTACTGAACTGTATTCAAAATGAATGGTGGTGTGCAACGTTTTACATGCACTTAACAGACATGACAGCACATACCCTGCTCTTTGTGGAGCATTATTTGTAATACGAGGAATAACTTAAACAAAGGTGTAAACTTTTTTTACTTTTGAAGGCATGGCAATCAATTAGTGAAATTATTACACACACCAAAACATTAAAATGTAATGGACACCCTTGTACACATGAACGGTGGCGCCGTGGTTAGTCATCAGTCTACAGGCTGGTAGGTACTGGGTTCGGATCCCAGTCGAGGCATGGGATTTTTGTTATCCAGATACCTACTCCAAACCCTCAGTGAGTGCTACGCAAGGTTCAATGGGTAGGTGTAAACCACTTGCACCGACCAGTGATCCATAACTGGTTCAACAAAGGCCATGGTTTGTGCTATCCTCCTGTGGGTAGCGCAAATAAAAAATCCCTTGCTGCCAATCAGAAAGAGTAGCCCATAAAGTGGTAATATCTGTGTGGTCCTTAACCATATGTCTGACGCCATATAACTGTAAATAAAAATCTGTTGAGTGCGTCGTTAAATAAAACATTTCTTTCTTTCTTTCTTTGTACACGTGAATAGCAATGTTACAAACCTGTTTTTCATCCCGAGCAATCTTTCCTTTCTGCATATATTCTTGCTTCACTTTGAAACCTGCTTCCCTTAACTTCTTACTGGCTAACAGTTCTTCTCGCTGCTTTAGACCAAGTTCACTGCAAGTAAAATTCCATTAGAAATCAAAGTACGACAGCAATCTAATGACTTTATGAAGACTACAATCATTCTGGGAGTACTGCTAAAGCAATACATGTCCACTACTGGACACAACAAATTTTAGTATCTTCTAAGTTCAAGGGCCGTAACTGTGCAAAATTGGTAAATTGCCACAAAAGTTGCATTTGATATGTACCTGGTAACAGAACATGGTAAAGATATACGCAATTCAATATATTGAGGCATTGCACAAAAAAACAATTTGTCTGGAAAATAAAGTTCAAGGGCCATAATAATTTAATAAAGTCACAAATGGGTAAAGCTATACACAAAATGTCAGCTCAATATCTCGAGACCTGGTGAAACAGAACTTCCAGAAAACTACATGACCTATGTAGGTCAGACTGATGAACAGACACATGGACAAACATACAGATGGACAGACAGAAAGACTGAGATGGAAATTATAGTCCCCTCCAGTTGGGAGCAGAAGGGAACTAATAACCACACTAAAGTAAATGAAACTAACAATCCACTGTCTTTGTCCCTGTGTTAAATCTTTGTGATTTTTAACCAATATATTTAAAGTCAGTCATGTTTTGTTTTAATTCTGTATATACTTCCATAGATCTGTATAGCAATTTTTTTTTGACAATTTATAATATATTTATTGCAATTAAATAATTTACCATGTTGATCATAAACTGCTTATTTTTTATTTTTTGGGGGGATGGGGGATATTAGATTTTGTTTTTAAAGTTAAAAGTTTATTTTGTTTAACGACACTACTAGAGCACATTGATTAATTAATCATTGGCTATTGACACATAGTCATCAAAGGAAACCTGTTTATTTTTCCTAATGCAGCAAGGGATCTTTTACACAGACAAAAAAGCACATTCCAGTTGTGGTGCACTGGTTGGAACAAGACAAAACCCAATCAGTTGAATAGATCCAACTTTGGGGGTTAAAGAAAAAGAAAGAACACAACCAATATCTAGAACCCCATCTATGACGTATACTCACATGCACATGTTTCCACACTGAATTTTTTCACCACTGTATTCATCTGACCCATCACAGCAGTCTGAAAATCAATGCAAGATTTAATTTAAATATTTATCAAAGTAAGAAACTACCGAGACATAAAAACCACTCTGGCTCAGCTTCAACATCTGCCAATAAAAACAATATATAGACACAACCTCAATCGTAATACATCCTACATACAGAGCTCAAATTATAGGAATCTAAACCGGTTCACAAAATACTTAGTTTTATCGAAGATGGTTTTCCCATATGAATAAAAGAATACAATAGAACATTTACATACAAGTAAAATGACAAGTGAAAAATAATTTAGTATTTTCAGGTGGGTTTTTTTATTTAAATATTTAATATCTTCCCAATTTAAATATGTTTAACAGTGTTATTAAACACCAATTTAAACTTGTGTAACACACCCACCTCAAAATACTAATTTAAACCAGTTTAAGTTGTGTACATATAAATCCAGCTTTAGTTTTATTCAATATTTCCATATTCTTAACTTTTTATGATGCCCAACAGCCGATGTGGTTTTTTGTACCGGGGTGTTGTTAAACATTTATTCATTCATAGTTTTATTCACTTACCACAAATTCCATCATTGACTCTCGAGGACAATATGTATTCTCCTTTGTAACCTTTGTTTTCACAGTAAAACCTGCTGTTGTCACATGCTGCTGTACCTAAAAACAAAAAAATGCATATGTTACAGAAATATTACAAGCTGCGAATACATCAGGATTTAATATTTCTGCAAATCCCAGATTTTGAGATGGAATTGTTCAGTTGTGTTACTTGTATTTAAGTTATTAAGTAACCAGTGATTACATCTTAACTAAACAATTTCTAAAACTCAGTCTAGAAAAGTACAGAATATAAATTTTTGGAATACATGAATAAAGTTTTGGTGAGCCTAAAGTTTGAAAGATTCAATTTTGTAACATAATGCTTCATTTGAATTTGAAGTTGTGTAATTAACATGCGATGGTTGTGTGAAATATTGTGCTCTGATGTTTAATGAATGTATTTATATAATCGATTTATTAAAAACGTTTTAGTTGAGTTATGTAATTGTAGGGTTTGGAAATGTTGGGGGTGGGGGAGGCACAATGGAAAATGAGCTTTAACATATCACGAAGTGCATGAGCTGTTCTAAATATTAGAAATATAAAATTATCTTAGAGACGGCAGCTTATAACAACTAACAATACACCTGATATATATATAAAACAAATTCTATGTTACAAATTTCAGCCAGTATGAAAAATTAAATTAAGAAAAAAATAGTGAAGATACACACACCTGGTTCATCAGATCCATCTTCACAGTCGCAGTAATCATCATTCACGTATATAAAAGGTATCGACACGACAGACCCATCAGGTGTCGACAAACAGGTAAAACTTTGTTCCGCATTTGGCTGGTATGAAGATGCTTCTGGAAAAAAAAATTTAAATTATTAATAAGCATGATTATGCAAAAGAAATAGATGCTGTATAAGAGTAAAAAAAAGAGGTTGAAATTTACTAAAGTCTGAATCAAATTGTTAACAACTGTGATAAATCACTCTCTTTCCTTTTGTCCACACAGAAATTGTTGAAAAAATCATTGCAATAACACATACTGCACATTCTGGATACTAACCATTCCACCTATATCAACTTTGCTAAAATCTCCTAGGACGAAAAAACCAACATGGAAATTGGAATACTATGATGGAGTCTATCCAAAAAGGGCGGAGGATGTGATATAATCTGTCACACTCTTCAGGGGCTTCCACCCCTCTTTAACAGTATTCCATGATTTTTTTTAATTAAAAAGCAAAATAGCAGATGGCAAAATATTACATGCTTTTTGTCCTAAGGTCGACGACAGTCATTTTTCGCACCCTTGTTTTGGCTTGGTACACAGTAAATAAAACTTATCCAACGGTAATTTTTGGATATAATACATTTGACAAAAGGTACTTTTTATTTCTTTCATCTTTTGAAACTTAAAATTAATATTTTGTCCAGAATTATGAAAAATAAAAAAAATACCAACCTGTAAACAACGTTGTCGGCTTGTTATAGAAATTAGACAGGGGTTAAGGTTAGTAGACCGGTTTGTATTTTAATGTGGCGAAGCATTGAAATAATACAGCTAATTTTGAATTTGAATGACGTCAATATGCCAATGACGTCACTTTTCATCTCCTTAAAATAACACTAAACTGGGTACATGACGTTTCCGTATTAAGAAAGCTGTGAAAATTCCAATGTAAAATTGCTATTGAAATATTTTTGTTTGAACATTACTAATGCACCTGAACGTGTTTTAAGAAATTTTGTAATTAAAAAATTGTACCTTTTTTTAAATATGGATTTTAAGTGAAATTACGGTAAGATATGCTATATTTATTGTGTACGAACCCAAAACAAGGGTGCGAAAAGTGACTGTCATCGACCTTAGGAGATCTCAATGAAGTCAATATAGATGACATGGTTACATTCTAGAATTTGGAATCTGGGTTAATGTAATGGTTTTCCCATAATTTTTGTTGGACAATATGTAGGGAATTGCCTGTAGTGCTATCAAACACCTAGTTCTAGTCACCTCTAGCTCTGTCCTTATTGATATAATATTGTAGGGGAAGGCTAGAGAGGACTGTGTGCAATACTTTGGCAATCATCGACGATCAAATGGTAGCCAGCTACTGTGTTTAAAATAAACATTTGTTCCTAAATCTGATGCAACAGAGCTTTAGTTTGATTATTCTCAAGTCCAGTCATGACATTAAACTTACATGTTGTTAACCAGTACAAACATGTGACATGGGCACACACACTGCTTTTTGTCACCACAAGAAAGTAAAGTGCAGGTTCGTTTCACATTGAGGTATTAGGTTTTTTCATGTAGCATTGGTAATGGTTAACAACATGTAAGTTTAAAGGGACATACCCTAGTTTCAACTCGTGAAAATTAACTCTAAATTTAGTTAATCTACGAACCAGAAACACATACGGATAAAGTTACAACTGAGTAAACATAAGTCTGTGACTTTGAAATGGTGAAATACCTTCTAAAAATGGACTAAAACTTTACTTCATAACTGTTTCTTCTCTGATGCATTTGCATTTAAAAAAATATGACAAATGCATTTTGTGATATTAAAACCACCAGAATGATTAAAAAATCTATGTAAAGTATGATTTCACTTATCAAAAATGGCTACAAGGGTCAAAAATATACCATAGTGTTTAAAATTTAGGGTATGTCCCTTTAATTTCATGACTGGACTTGAGAATAATCAAAATAAAGCTCTGTAGCATCAGATTTAGGAAGAAATGTGTTTATGTTATATACAGCAGCACTTACTGACTTAGCTTTTATCATTGTACATGTATACTTTAACCATTTTGGTTGCTATTAACGTCTGTGCATGTCAAAAAGTAACAAAATTAAACTCAATGTACACGCATTCAATATGTAATTAAGTGAACATTTCACTGCGTCACATGATAAAGAATGGTGGCAAGGGGTTACCAGTCATATCGTATTAATGCGAAAACGTCCCCGGGTCCTACCAAAATGTCCCCAGTTAATTCCTACGAAAGCGCCCCTGGTCACACTTAAAACTGATTATACAATGCATACACAACAATTATTTGAGAGTAGTAGAATTAAATTTAATGTCCTTTCAATCCCGAAATGTCATTAGGTCTTTTTCACCTCACTTCGTATCGTTGTTGCAATGGCTGCGCCAAGTTGTGCAGAGTGTATGTACTAACTAACAACACTAACAGTAACATCAAATATCAGAGACAAAACATGGAACATTTTATTGTTGTCTGTTTTGAGGAATTAATGCCCAAAAACATAATAAACTTTGGTTTTATTTAATGACTTAGGTACTTTTATTTTAGTTATTATATGATTAGTACATAAGACAAGTTTTTATTTTAGTCAAATTAACATCCTACTACTAGAAAAAAATTTGAGGCATTATTTAAAACGTTACAGTCCTTCGTACAAGTGGGCGCTATGACGCGGGAATGTTACGGTCCTTTGTTTGCAGGGATGTTTTGATGTGCCATGTCACATGGGTATGTTATGACACGCAGAAGTTATAACACGGGACATTATGATTGGTCACCGACAAGGGCCAAGTACTCGGTAGTTCACCAATGTAAACCTTGTGTGCAAGCGGCGAGGTTTACATTGTCAACCGATTCCGCCATTAGCACTTCTGGACCATGGTTCCGAGGAATTTTGCTCGGAACGAAATTGCGGTCAAAACAACGATTACCATCACATTTTTACACCTTAATCGTATATTGTGATCTATTTCGAGCTCACTGAGACCTATTTCGAGCTCATTGAGACCAAAAAATACGTACTTTAAAATAATCTTCACTTTGAATTAAAGGAAAAAAGTCCCCAACTATTCCAGCTGACACGCATGGCGACGTTCTAAACACCATACTTTTTTCCTTTAATTAAGAGTGAAGATTGTTTCAAAGTAAGTATTTTTTGGTCTGAGTCAGTGAGTGAGCTCGAAATAGATCACAATATACGATTAGGGTGTAAAAATGTCATGGTAATAATTATTTTTACCGCAATTTCGTTCTGAGCAAAATTCCTCGGAACCGTTGTGCTCATGGCGGAATCGGTTGACAATGTAAACCTCGCCGCTTGCACGCGAGGTTTACATTGGTGAACTAAGTACTTGGATGTTTGTTTACAAGAATACGGGGACGGCTAGAGGTTACTTGAGCTATCAAACAACAACTGACAAATAATAACAATGTAAAATTTTAAATGTCATCAGTGCAATTTACTAAAATCTAAATTATTTGGCAATGCCACTGAAATGACTGATCGTGATCACTGATGCCGTGATGGGGATGAATTGGACTCCCTATAGATCAAAACAATATTATGATAATAATATGAACACACTTGATGGTGGGACTCCTCGAGGTCTCTCGATGACACCATTACAAGAAGTAATAAATATTGAAAAAAGTACGGTCCACAGCATTCTTAGACACTGTTTTATTTCCACCTC
>JAECMU010101572.1:0-19924 GCA_016106625.1 Dracogyra subfuscus | reverse complement strand
TAGTTTTGTATTATTGTTTGCATACATTAGCTATGAGTCATAAAGCAAAATATAGTTAAAAAAGCACACCAAAAAACCACAACCAGAATCAATGTAAAATTTAACATGATATATAACTATGAACAGTAAAATATTTTTTCAGTGAAAATGGTTATAACAAACTGCTAATTATAAAAAATTCTTAGGAAATTCCTGGGTTTTTTTGCTCTTTGCATTATATAATGAGTATGTTTTTTATACTTTGTATGTGTGTTTCATGTGACTCTGTCAAATTTCAAATACTCAATACTTGACACATGAATCTTTACACAGATGGCTTTGATATTTGGTATGGATATTTGTCAAATGACAGCACCCCCCCCCCCCCCACTCCAAATCTATGAACATAGCCAAGATCACAATTGTTGTGAACACCATTTAAATTGCTCTTTAAGGGTCTTTTCAAAAGTGCACGTTTGTTACACACATTCAGATTGCATTGTAAGGTTGGTATGAAAAGCATTTTCCAGTGACCATCAACATAATTGTGAGGAATATGTAAGGAACCGTCTCAGCTTGTGCCCTATAATTGGTACAGGTACATCAAAGGCTGTGGTATGTACTGTTCTGACAATGCTTTTAAATGATCCCTTGCTACTTGTTTGAGTGGCCAATACATATGCGACATCAACAGTTTTTTATTTTTCTCATCGAACTGAAGACATAGCTGAATAGTATTTTTTTTAATGTGCTGAGATTTTGTTAATAAATCAAATATATATTTGACTTTTTCATATAGTGTTGGACAAAAGGAAAGCAAAATATGCATGCCTCAAACCTTAAATACTATCTAAAAATTGGCCCAGATGTTTTTGCTTAACATAACTACAAAAACTAATCCAAGTGTCGAAAAATCATTGGGCAGAATTTATGAAGCTTGTTGTTTATAAACGTAACTGTTTAAGCATTGTAAATGTAGGTAGTTACATGTGTGTAAGTCTGAAACAGGCTTTGTAAATTCAGCCCAATATGTTAGAATGATGCAAAAAAGGCTTTGTAAATTAGGCCCAATATATTTGAATGGTGCAAAAAAGGCTTTGTAAATTCAGCCCGATATGTTAGAATGATGCAAAAAAGGCTTTGTAAATTAGGCACAATAGATTTGAATGGTGCAAAATAGGCTTTGTAAATTTGGCCCAGTATGAAATAGGTTTTGTAAATTTGGCCCAATATGAAATAGGCTTTGTAAATTGTTCCCAATATGAAATAGACTTTGTAAATTCGGCCCAATATGTTTGAATGATGCAAAATAAGCTGTAGTTAAATTATGCCGAGGTGTTTTTAAAAATATTTTTTTTTATTATTGTCCTTTACTTTTTCAGACATTATTAGACAAAGTGAAAGCCAAGCCTGTTGAAATGAGCTTCACTGAGTTTTCAAAGGCAGACGGATGTCTCACCTGTTGTTCCCTTCGACTGAACCTGCATTACAGACAATTAACATAACACAACGCGAATATGCTTGCTTGTCATCGGTCCTCAAGACATGGTGTGACAACATTATGAAGACAAGACCATGAAATACGGAAGTTGTGAGCATCTCGGGGAATATTTTGTTTTCAGAATTTGGATTAGCATCAGTTGTTAATCAGTTTAAAAAAACCCTGAATATCAACTAAAGTTAAGGTATTCAAATTGTGCAGTCATGTTATGATGTCAGAATCTGGCATAGCAGATTGTTATGCAATACCGAACAAAATGTTCCCTGCTTGTTCAAATGCAAAAAGGTGGGTTTTTTGTAACCTTTTCTTTTAACATTTTCTGAGACTTACAATTAATCATGTGTGGCTACACAAGTTTTCTGCTTATCAGCACACATACTTACAAAACTGGAAGAGTTGTACTGAGAATGATACATTTATTGCTAAACCTTAACACCATACTAATAATTTGCACATTTTGGTATAAACTACAAAGGTGAGTCGGTAATTATTTACAATGTATTTGTAAAATGAATTCCTATAACATTTGAGACCTTTAAAGGACATAATTCTCCAATCATTTTATTAATGTTTGCTTCTTTTTTTGGTGTTTATATATCCACTTAAGGTTAAGGCATGCTGTCGTGGGCACACACTGTAGCCATTCAGCAAAATTATCAATTAAATCTGCTATTTTCCAACAATAAATGAATCATTATATATGAAATTATTTTACGAAATTAAAATAAAATGTATGATTGTTATTAATTCACAATTGGCGAAATTAGCTATTCCTGGACACCTACCACAATGGTGACAAAGACACCAACCACATCAAGAGATGTGTGCAAATAGCAGTACATCCAGCTTCCATGAAAACTATAGGGCTTAATCTTTGGGGAGCCACATTCGTGAATTGTTTGTTTTTACACAAACTGGCTATAACAGTTTGGTTATTAAGCTAATCCGGGCCTGTTCAGTTTGTCTGATTTTGTTATGATGATAACATTTTGAACTATGTCAAGAGTCTTGCTTCTTGCTCCAGCCAGTGCACCATGACTGGTACATCAAAGGATGTGGTATGTGCTATCCTGTCTATGGGATGGTGCATATAAAAGATCCATTGCTGCTAATTAAAAAGAGTAGCCCATGAAGTGGCGACAGCGGTTTTCCTCCCTTAATATCTGTTTGGTCCTTAACCATATAACCATAAATAAAAATGTGTTGAGTGTACCGTTAAATAAAACAGTTGCTTCCTTCTATTAAGAATCGAGAGTCTAGACTGTAAAATTTGTATGAGGAGGCCTGAATTTTGTTAACTTGTAGTTATACAAAATAAATACTGTCAAACACGAAATTGATACAAAGATACATAGGGAATAACTGGTTACTGTCTTAAGATATTGGCTTTTTCCTGCGAAGGTTAGAATGGCGAATGCAGCAAGGCTCTGTCGAGCTGGATTCACCATTCAACCTGAGCAGGATATAGCCGATATCTTAAGACAGTAACCAGTTATTTCTTTTATCCTGCAATCCTACAGGAATATTCAGAAAATAATTATTTATTCCAGTTTATTGGACGCAAAGCAAGTATTGTCAACCTAGCAAGGCATTTTGCTGCATGACGTCATACAAGATACATGACGTCATTATTTGTAAGACACTAGCTACATTCTGTCACATTAAAAAAGTGTTTCTAAAGTCAAATTCATAAATAAATATACAAGTTTTGTATTGTTATTGCAAAACTAAAAGTTCTTTGTATTTACTGCACTTCAAACAATGATTTAACAAGTATGATTATTGAAAATCTAGTAGAGCTTATGTCACGTGACCTATATTTTTGGTCAGTGACCGAAAATATAAGAGATTTAGCTAGTCGTCGTATCTTGCCAATGTATACAGTGATTGCTGGATAAATACATGTACTCTCATTAGCCTAGATCATACATCAAAACAGAAATAGTGAGTTGGATACACGTGTACCTTAGTTTCATCTTGCATCATTTGATCAAATATTAGCGGGCAGCATAGCCCAGTGGTACAGTGCCCGCCTGATGCGCGGTTGGTCTAGGATCGATCCCCGTCAGCTAACCACTGGGTGTTTTTTTCTCGACATAACCATATGTCCGACGCCGATATAATCGTAATTACAATGTGTTGAGTGCATCGTTAAAAAAATTAAAATAAAATTAAAAAAAATTGATCAAATATTGGTTTAATAATTGGTAGAAGCTGCATGTAACCATGTTTTGGTTAATTGGTGACACAATAAAGTGAAATGATAAATTGATGAATTAAAATTTGTTTTAATGTGAACTACAACAGTTGATGCACTGTTTGTTTTTTCATGTACACAACACTCTCACATTGTATTTAATTAAAGCATCTGACCCTAGTTATTAGAAAGTATAAAGTATGTTCAACTGTTATAGCTTTTTTATCATTAAAATTATACATTACTTTCAAATTTGGTTGGTTAAATTATAAATGTTTAAAAATCCAATCTGTTACAGGTTTTTGTCCTGTTCCTAAATGGTTGAAATGCATTTGGTGTGAAACAACAACAAAACATACATGTCTTAGAAACTAAGGTTTAATGCTTTAAACTTTTGTTTCATTAATATTAACCAGTTTTGGGTACAGCTGAGATTTGTACACATTTAATTATCAATTATCATGCACTGTTTTAACATTCACAGCAATGTGTGTAAGTAATATTCAAGGCCAATCTTTAAAAAATATATTACTTGCTGTAACCTTGACCAATTGGTAAAAACTGACCTGACTCACTGATTTGTTCCTCTGTCTTTTTGTTTAATTCTTTTTCTCTCTTTATTATTTTTTGTTTTATTTTTTTGGTCAGTGCAATAAAAATAAAAGCAGCAATAAAATATGTCCATCGATGAACTTATCCACTGTTAAAAGGGTGAGTTGAGGTACAGTTACGTAATAGTTTTTTCAAGAATGGCACAAACGTTTATTCTTAACTAATGATGTAAAGTAATATTATTAGTATTAGTATTAATACATATATATCTACAGAAAATAACTGGTTACTACCTTGATTTTTTAATATATAGATTTATATCTTATGATGGTGGAATGCCAGATGCAGACCTCTGTTTAAGAATAGCTATCTCCCCATCACTCCCCTGAGATTAGTTCAAGGAGAAGTTTATTTTTAACTCCCCTTAGTAAGTGAATATATATGATATCAATATGGTAATATCTTAAATGACTCCCCATAATTTAAGTATGGGGAACAATTAAGCACTACCCCACTGTCACTCCCCAGTTTTAATATAATTAATATACATTTTTTGAGAAGGGGCTTAATTTATGTAAAGTAACTTCTCTAATATTAAATAAATTTCAGTAAATACAAAATGTTAACCACCATCACAGAAGTTAAATTTGGTCTGCATTTATAATAAATGTGTGATGATTACCCTCTGTAAATTAGGTGCAATAGATTTAAGGTAGTGATCTTTTATTAGCATTTAGTTTGACATCCCGGTTGCAGATCTTCACTAAATATGTTAAGTTGTGTAGTAATTCTGATGTACATGTGTGTAACTGCTTGAATGTTTGATATTTACTTTTACTGATATCATAGGGATTAGTCATTCATGAACATGATGGTGTGAAAGTCAATTTGTTTTATTTGATGATTGGTGAAAAATTCACCCCAAGATGTTTCGTATAGTGATGTTTATCAGTTTTAGTTTGATATCCCAGTTGCTGATGTTTAGTAAGTATTTTGAGTAGTGGAATAATTCTGATGTAACGTTCGATAGATATTATTATTTTGAATATATGTGACATTATTTTAAAGTGTATAATCAGAATGGAACTTTTGTTTCAAGTTGCAGTATTTTTATTCTACAGTGAATCATCACTGAACAGATACTGGTACCCATGGGACCATGTAAAAGTTTTAATAATTTTCTTGTTTAAAGATAATTATTATTCTCTTCTGCACTGATATTTTAAAAGTGACTGTGATGCCCAGTTTTGAGAGAATTCCAGTTCTCTGATGGTCTAGTTTTGAAGGGTTTTACTGCACAATGGGATATAACTGAGATATTTTAAAAATTAGGATTATGGTTTGTAGGATTTGGTGGTTGGGGCTTTCCATCATATCTCAGTTAGCTGGGATAGTGTTGGGTTTTTTTTGTATAATATATTTCCCTTATTAAATAAGGATTTACTTGGTAACAGTGGTTTGATACACTTCTCTAACAATAATGGTAATTTCCTTTTAAAAGATGTATGTGAATATTAACATGGGTGAACGTTTTCCGGCATATGTCACGTTTTCCAGTTTTTCTGGGTCTCCATCTGGCCCCCTGGTCATGGCTTTGCCCAGAACCACAAGAAGCCTTAGCACCCAGAATGTGTTTTTCAAAATGTTCAACTTTCACCCATGTATGTAGCGGGCAGCATAGCCCAGTGGTATAGTGCCCGCCTGATGCGCGATCGGTCAAGGATCGATTCCTGTCAGCTAACCACTGGGGTGTTTTCTCGACATAACCATATGTCCGACGCCGATATAACCGTAATTATAATGTGTTCAGTGCGTCATTAAACAAACAAACAAACAAACAAATTCACCCATGTATTAACAATTACATCTAGAATGAGCTTGCCTGATGTGCATTGTTTTTAAGGGAAGTTAAATGGCCTTCAAGGGTGGGCTACTTTAACTCAAGGTGTACGTTGTAGTTGCGTATTCATGGAAATTATATCAGTAGACGTAACATAATGTGTAAAAGTAAAAGCCTGACTGTTTAACAGATAATGAAAAAATATATCATGTTATTCTAAATGATGTAATATATAACTGTGTTTGTTCCTTTAATGTTTTTAGAACATTTACTTTTCTGATGGAGGTGTCAATGGCATTGATGTATTCACTTCTCTTTGATTTATGTTTGCATATTCAGATTTATTTATCATGAAATTGTAAATTGCGGATCATTAAAATGTTGGCCAGTTCTGAATCTATGGATGTTCCTATCATTGGACATGTATTTATATAAGTGTATTTTAAAAAATAACTTCAAATCAGCTTGCAGTAGGAAGACAATAAATTCTTGTTTAGTGTGTATCTTTACTTTTCATAATTTTAATTTTAATTTTAATTTTTTAATTTGTTTTTAAATTTAAATTTATATTACTCAGTCTTTTTTTTTTTTTTGGCTCAATGTTTTCTTACCTTTTATAGTGTGCATCATGTTGATTAAACAATATTCTACTGTTTGTTCAACAAATGTCACTGTATACTGGGTGTATGTCAAATATTTGTAGTTTATCATAAATACATCTACTACATGTAAACATATAGATTTTTGTATTTGGTAATTTCACATTTTTAATTTTACTTGTAATCTCTATCTTTTTCTCACAGGAGTGTATCAGGTAACTTAACTATTTTGTGAATTAAAAATAAATAAAATAATTTTTAAAATATTAAAATTTGTTTTTGTGTTTGTTATTTGTTTTAGTATATTCTGCTTGTATGTTATTCAAGTTGCTTCTCATTTTGGAGAGAATTTCATGCAATAAAGTACTGACAACTTAAAATAGTTGGTTAGTAATATTTATACATGTAAATATGAACAGCATACAAGTTTATATCTTTTGAAGCCATATCTCAGCCTTAATATCCAGTATTTTTATTACTGGGCTGTAGGCATTAGTTATATAGTTATATATATGTGTGTGTGTGTGTGTGTGTGTGTGTGTGTGTGTGTGTGTGTGTGGCATCGTTAAAGCCCAGGGCACTGTTTGACGAAGCAATCTTATCTCTAAAATCATGAAGTTCAGTAATAGAACTTGGTGAATATGTCAAAACAGTGGTTCCTGCTAAAATTAAACAAAGTTAACACCTTCAGCTATATGCTTATACAAAATTACAACCAAGTAATTTAAGTTATGAGTAGATATTTTTTTATTTTAGAATAAAATCTTGAGAATGTCCCACACATTTAACTTGTGACATCACTGTTTTAGGTGTACACATTCAGCACACTAAATTTATTTTCATAATTCTTTGCAGACAACTGACAAAGAAACAAAGATCGTTATGATCCTGTATTTGAATCACAAATTATTCAGGAAACCCCTCTTGGTGTCCAATACAAGACGTTTTAAAAATATTATTCTAGAGATAATTATGGAAAGATTATGCATGGGATTGATTAATTTTTAGTTATTTATTACAAATAAATGTGAAAAATAACGAAATACTGTAGTTGTAATATTGACATAGGACCTTATTTTAAGGTAATTCTAGTGCTAAGATTACTTCGTGAATTGAGGTCCAGGGCCCTGTTTTATTAAGCAGTCTTAGCACTAAGTTATGTGCATAAGTTACGTATTTGCTTAAAGTGACCTTAATGCTAAAATCACTTAATAAAATGGGGCTTATGATCTTTGGTTTTTTTTTCAAACATGTCTGCTTTAAGGTCCAGTATTTTATTCTGCAGGACTAAAGGCATTGGTCCTTCAAATGTTATGTGTATAACAACATGAAAGTCAAGCATTTTGTTTTAGTGGAACACAGGCATTATACATGTACATGTGTACTGGAAGAATGAAAGTCCAATATTTAGTTTTATTTGATCATAGTCATTGGCAAATGGCCATATATGTATGTGACTTCATGAAAGTCTGATGTTTAATTTTCGTTTTTGTGCATGACAAAATTGAAGTCAGATTATTTATATTATTGGACCATATAGTCATCAGAATGAAAGTTCAGCATTTTGTTTTACTGGGATATTGGTGTTAGTCATAGTCAGTGGCGTCATGGTTAGGCCATCTGTCAACAGGCTGGTAGGTACTGGGTTCGAATCCCAGTCAAGGCATGGGCTGTTTAATCCAGATACCGACTCCAAACCCTGAGAGTGCTCCGTAAGGCTCAATTGGTAGGTGTCAACCACTTGCACTGACCAGTGATCCATAACTGGTTCAACAAAGGCCATGGTTTGTGCTATCCTGCCTGTGGGAAGCGCAAATAAAAGATCCCTTGCTGCCAATCGGAAAGAGTAGCCCATGAAGTGGCGACAGTGGGTTTCCTCTCAAAATCTGTGTGGTCATTAACCATATGTCTGACACCATATAACCGTAAATAAAATGTGTTGAGTGCATCGTTAAATACAAAACAAAACAAAATTGTTGTTGTATGTGACTGATTTAAAAAAAGAAAGAGGTAAAAGTTTGTTTTGTTTAACGACACCACTCGAGCACATTCATTTATTTATCATTGACTATTAGATGTGAAATATTTGTTAATTTTGACATACTATACACAAAGAGGAACCCTGCTATATATTTTTAGTAGTAGTTAGGGATCTTTTATATGCACCATCCCACAGACAAGACCGCACATACCACGGCATTTGATATACCAGTCATGGTGCACTGGCTGGAACGAGAAATAGCCCAGTGAGACTATCGATGGGGATGGATCCTAGACTGTGCATCAGGTGAATGCTTTAACACTGAGCAGACTGAAATATTTAGTTTTACTGAACCATGTGCATGGCAGTATAAAAGTCGAGTTTGTTTATTCCATGGATAGTTTGTGATCAAATTTGAAAATAAACCTTGAAGGCCAAATGGCTGAAAGACAGTCTTACATGTACTTGGTGGTTACTGGATTTTGTTTGACTGTTGAAAATTCAAGCATTGGTCTTGTATGGATTTAGAAAACATTTTTTTTTTGTTTAACCACACCACAAGAGCACATTGATTTATTAATCATCGGCTATTGGATGTCAAACATTTGGTAATTTTTACTTATAGTCTTAAGACGTGAAACCCGCTACATTTTTTCATTAATTAGTAGCAAGGGATCTTTTATGTGTACCATCCCACACACAGGATAGCACATACCACATCCTTTGATATACATGTACCAGTCAGGGTGCACTGGTTGGAACTGTTTAAATCTTGGTAGTGCATTTCTGAATAAATTTCAGTTAGTAATAAGAATACAGATAACTGGGGTACTTTCTAATTTATTTTCTGATGTATATTCTACCAATTAAACAAAAACTAAGTAACTATATTGTATTCTTCAAATAGAAAAGTTAGATTTGAGAAATTAGTTTTAAAATTTAAAAGGAGTGGACAGATTACTAGTACATATTGGTAGGATATGCTTTTGCATATTACATAAATTGTTGCAATGCACAAACAATGTCAACTCAGCATTTACTAAAAATAATAAGCCATAAAACAAATATATGTAGTGCACAAGTATTGTTGTCATTGGAGAAATACCAGACCACTGAGTTATTAATTACTAATGCATTAAAGTAAATCTCTTCTCACCGGCTTCATTGGTGTCGTACCAGCCTTGGTGGCGTAGTGGTTAGGCCATCAATCTATAAGCTGGTAGGTACTTGATTCGGATCCCAGTCGAGGAATGGGATTTTTAATCCAGATACTGACTCCAAACCCTGAGTGAGTGCTCCGCAAGGCTCAGTGGGTAGGTGTAAACCACTTGCCCCGACAGTGATCCATAACTGGTTCAACAAAGGCTATGGTTTGTGCTGTCCTGTCTGTGGGAAGTGCAAATAAAAGATCCCTTGCTACCAGTCGGAAAGAGTATAGCCCATGAAGTGGCGACAGTGGGTTTCCTCTTTCAATATCTGTGTGGTCTTTAACCATATGTCTGATGCCATATAACCGTAATTAAAATGTGTTGAGTGCGTCGTTAAATAAAACATTTTTTTTTTTCTTTCTTTCATTGTTGTCGTGGTTAAGCCATCGACATACGGCTGGAAAGTACTGGGTCCGCAGCCCGGGCCGGTTTTAACAACTCAGTGGACCTATGTAAGACCACTACACCCTTTTCTTCCTCACGAATCACTAACAACTAACCCACAGTCCTGGCCAGGTAGCCCAGATAGCTGAGGTGTGTGCCTAGGACAGCGTGCTTGAACCTTAATTGGATATAAACACGAAAATAAGTTGAAATGAAACAAAGAATTTTTTTATTTATTTAATGACGCACTCAACACATTTTATTTACAGTTATATGGCATCAGACATATGGTTAAGGACCACACAGTTTTTAGGAGGAAACCGCTGTCGCCACTTCATGAACTACTCTTTCCAATTGGCAGCAAGGGATCTTTTATTTCTGCTTCCCACAGACAGGATAGCACAAACCATGGCCTTTGTTGAACCAGTTATGGATCACTGGTTGGTGTAAGTGGTTTACACCTACCCATTGAGCCTTGCGGAGCACTCACTGAGGGTTTGGAGTCGGTATCTGGATTAAACATCCCATTCCTCGACTGGGATTCGAACCCAGTACCTACCAGCCTATTGACCAATGGCCTAACCACGACGCCACCGAGGTCGGTTAGTTGAAATGAAATGCAACGATACCAGACCACTGGTATTAGTTACTAATTGCTAGTGCATGAAAGTAACTTTCTTCTTGGAAATCATGATATTCATGTTTGTAAAACAACCACTACTTTCTGCCTTTATCTTCATTCCATGGGTCTTGTCCACACTTCTTGGATTTCTGGAAATAATTTTCCTCTCCCTTTGTGTCTAGTGTTGATTTCCACAAGTGTTTACAGGAGGCAGATATGTTTTCATGTGTGCTCTGCAGAAGGTTACCAGAACAAAGCTGACTAAATTCCTGTATACATGCTGTGCATTCTTATTAAACCAGGGTGGTGGGGGGTGGGAGGGGGGATGTAGGCCAGTGGTAAAGTGCTCGCTTCATGCACAGTCAGTTTAGGATCGATCTCTGTCGGTGGGCTCATTGGGCTATTTCTCGTTCCAGCCAGTCTTACACGACTGGTGCAACAAAGACCATGGTATGTACTATCCTGTCTGTGGGATGGTGCATATAAAAGATTCCTTGTTGCTAATAAAAAGAATAGCCCATGAAGTGGTGACAGCAGGTTTCCTCTCTGTATTAGTGTGACACTGTATATAATGGTAAATAAAATGCATTTCCATCCTTTCTTATTAATCCAGGAGTGGGGATGTAAATCAGTCGTAGAGCTTTTGCCTGACACATTCATTTATTAATCATTGACTACTGGAAATAGCCTAATGGACCCACTGATGGGGATCGATCCTAGACTGACCTCATATCAAGCAAGTTCTTTACCACGGGACTACATCCCACCCGAAGTGTTGTTTTGGCCAGTGCTCCACAACTGATGTAACAAAGGCTGTGGTATGTACTATCCTGTCTATGGGATGGTGCATATAAAAGATCCCTTGTTGCTAATCGAAGAGAGTAGCCCATGAAGTGGTAACAGCAGGTTTCTTCCCTCAATATCTTTGTGGTCCTTAACCATATGTCCAACGCCATATAACCATAAATATAATGTGTTGAGTGTGTCATTAAATGAAACATTTCCTTTCCTTCATTCGCTTGATTTGCAGTTGGTGTGGTATCGATTCCAATCAGTAGGCCCATTGGGCTATTTCTTGTTCCAACCAATGCATGATGACTAGTATATTAAAGGTTGTAAATTGTTGTATGTGCTATCCTGTCCCTTACTACTATTGGAAAAATATATCAGGTTTTCTCTCTAAGACTATATGTAAAAATTACCAATTGCATGACATCCAGTAGTTGATGGGTAATAAATCAATGTGCTCTAGTTAAATAAAAACAAACAAAAACATTCAATAAGATTTTAAATGGATCACAATTTTTTATCACATATGACATTAACTGCAATAATCCTGCAACAGTTTAAATAAGATCTTAGATGGATCACAGTTCTATGCCATTTTATATCGCATATGACATTAATTGTAACAATTTAAATACGATCTTAGATGTATCAGATTCTATCAGTCTATGTCATTTTTATCACATATGACATTAATTGCAGCAATTTAAATAAAATCTTAGATGAATCACAATTCTATACCATTTTTATCACATATGACATTAATTGCAACAATCCTGCAACAACTTAGATGGATCACAAGACCATGTCCTTTTTATCACAGTATATCTGTGTTGTTCTTTGATGTTCTGTGAGCACCAAAGAAGCAGTGATAATTGGATGGCATCCTGTAAAGAAAAAAACCTGCTCTGCTGATATGGCCATCCATGAAGCTTTGGTCAGAGCCAAGGTGTGTTATGATTCTTTTGTGATGAACTGCACAAGTTCTGTAAACACTGATAGCAGTGTGGTCTGGCTCAGTTCATTCAGTGAATGTCAGCCTTCATCACATTCATGGAGCAGTCAGATCCTGGAAGGAAACCAGTTCTTTGAGTAAGTCAATGTTTTTTATTATGATTATTTATCAATTAACTTTAATATATAGTCAAACCACTCTTAAACTGGACATCTATGAAACTAAGTAAAAAGTCTGGTTTTAAAGAATATCTGGTTTTGAGAGGTTCTGTTTTACCAATATTTCAAAAGGAACTCTGAAAAGATATTTATATTATGATTATTTATCAATTAACTTGAGAAGGTTTTTTTAATTATGATTATTTATCAATTTACTTTAATATACAGTGAAATCACTCCAAACCAGACACCTGTGGAACTAAGTAAAAAGTCTGGTTTTAAAGAATATCTTGTTTTGAGAGGTTCTGTTTTGTACAGATATAAAAAGGAACTTTGAAAAGATATTTTTTATTATGATTATTTATCAATTAAATTTAATATACAGTCAAACCACTCTTAAACTGGACATCTATGAAACTAAGTAAAAAGTCTGGTTTTAAAGAATATCTAGTTTTGAGAGATTTCTGTTCTGTACTGATATTTCAAAAGGAACTCTGAAAAAGTTTAGTTTTGAGGGAGTTTGGTTTACTGAATGTCCAGTTTTGAGGGATTTCACTGTAGTATTTTGTTTTTCTTTTCGTGACTTTTTAATTGTATTAAGCCTAATGAAAATGAATGTGTCACAGTAAACTATATTATTAAAATTCTATAAATACTTATTTTAAATCCTTTTTGTATATAATACTTCATTTAAAGTTTAATTTATAAAAAGTAATATTATTTGTCATTTTGTATACCCCTCCTGCATAAAATGTTTTATATTGCAAAGACCACTTCCTTACTAAAATTGTGCAATACTTGTCAGTACACACACACACCTTTTTTTAATTATTGTGACATACATGTATATTTGTTTTTGGTTTGGTTTGGTAGTGAATACTATATTGTCTGGGTATATATTATGACACAGTATGGGTTTTGAAGTGCTATTTTTCAAAAGCAACTACATCATCAAAGAAAAGTTTTTGTTGCCAAAGTATTTTTTATTGATAAAAACAAAGCAGTGTTTACAATTTGCTAGTTTGAGATAAGTATAAATAATTGATAATGCCATGTAGCTCAAAGTACTACAGTGAAAACTCTCAAAACAGGACCCTCTGCAACTGAAATTCTCTCAAAACAGGACCCTCTGTAAACTGAAATTCTCTCAAAACAAGACATTTTTTTATGGGCCCTATATAAATATCAGTACAGAAGAGAACCTCTCTAAAGCAGGTACCTTTTAAAACCAGATTTTTTTTACTTGATTTCTAGGGTGTCTGGTTTGGAGGAGTTTCACTGCATTTTCCATTAAAGGCACTTTTTTTTACCATACATAAACATGTCATGTAGGCGTGCCTGAACCTTAGGGATAGGGGCACGTTAAACCAGTGCCCATGTCATGTATCTCCAAATTTTCATACTGAATTTTACTCACTTGCTGCACAAGACATTTTTTTTATTTTTATTTTTTTTTTTAAATGTGAAGGGCTGTCGACTTTACCCCACCCTAGCAAGATACAAATAATGTCTATGTTGCTACCCGAGCTGTATGCACTGTATGGTTACTCGGTTATATACTGCGGGAGTGGATTTTGGCTATGGTATTTTCCCTATTTCTTTTATACTCTCCGGTTGATATCCAGGGAATATTGATCAAATATATAAAGTAATTTGCATATTTCATTATTGAAAACCTCTCAGGTATTAGATTAATTTACATTACATATACCTGAAATGTTTCATTTTACAATAAATATCATATATGGCAGTTTAAAGTACCATTTTATGCTGTGTCATTCAATATTGCATGTTAAAATAGATACACATCAAAGTATTACTATTCTGCCCAATTTCTGTGTTGCAGTAATACACAGAATGTGTTTACGATATACATGTACAGTACATTTAATCTTGGAAAATGGCATCATTATAAACAAGACGCACAATTACAGCAATATTTTTCACTTAAGTTATATTGCGCAATGACATGCATATAATTTGATTATTTTTTTTACTTTTCTTTATTGGGGGTAGGTAATTTCAAACACATGTTCAGGAACTTTAGCTAATAAGAACTTCAAAATATTTTTTCTCTCATGATAAATGAGGAACTAAAACTACAGTACATAGTTTAGAAAGACAAACTGTATATTAGCATTCAGCCCCTGCACGTGCTGTAACCTCACCGTGGTGCAGGGGTGTAACATTTTCTTTGAGAATGGCCAATACAGCACAAAACTGACGTTTTGAGTCAAATTCAATATCCGTAAAATTCTGTGATATTTGTGTTTTTGTACAGTTCTTTGCACTGTTTTTGTTTCAACCTTGAATTTTTATAATGATGTTGATCGTCACTTTATTTATTTGCATTACCATAGTTTGACACCCAATAGCCAATGTATTTTTTGTGCTGGGGTGTAGTTAAACATTCATTCATTTATTCATTCATAGCATTCAGCTTTTTGTTTTTATATCAAATATGTTTTGTGTACAATATGAACAGCTTCAGTCTTTCATGACTATTTGTAATGTTAAGCATTTGGAGAAGAAAGATGGTCTTTGTTATCAAGGCAGTAACACATGTGATACCCATTACCTACTTGTCAGATAAAACTGATGCTGAACTTTTCTAGAACTAGTTTATTCAGCACTCCAAATCAGCGGTGGCAACCTTGGTACACTTACTGATAGAATATATCACGAGGTATTGCATTTTATTTCTGTATACGTTTTAATGAAACTGCAAAAAGCATGATTTGTGTTTTTTAATGGATAACCTTTGATTTCATAGCATGTGGGAACTCCCATTACATCCATAAATTAGGGTAACAGGTTTAGGATTACAAAATGTGGATTTGGTTAGTCAGTGCAATTTGCATTGAGATCACATTGGATCATTCTAGTGCTTAAGGGGAGGGGAACGTATTTCAGTGATAAAGTGTTCATGGCAGAGGCAGTTGGAAGATCCGTTACCATCAATAGATTTTTTTAGCATTTTTATCATTTTAACCAGTAAATAAGGGGAGGGGGAAATATTTCAGTCATAGAGCATTCATGGGAAATGCAATGGGAAGTTAGATCAATCAATGGAATTTTTTCTCTCAATCCAACCAGTAGATAATGGATGGGGGAAAATACTTCAGTGATAGATCGAGTGTTCATATGAAATGCAATGGGAAAATAGACTGATCAATAGATTTTTAGTTTTTTCTCATTCCAACCAGTACATAAGGGGAGGGGGAAAGTATTTCAGTGATAATAGTGTTCATAGGATATGCAATGTAAAGCTAGATTGATCAAAAGATTGTCTGTGTTTTTCTAATTCCAACCAGTATTTCAGTGATAGGCAATGAGAAGATTGATTGATCAATATATAGTTTTCTCTCATTCCAACCACTGCTTCACCAGGGCTCACACTCGAATAAATTTTCTTTCAGCCAGTTTTCAGATATATAGAATATTTCTTTTAATATTATTCAAAAGTGCTTAATTTAAAGAAAATTTTGTTAGACAAAGACACATTTTTTAGCCGCTTGGTATAAAATGAGTAATTGGCTAATTTGGCAATGGACAGGCTGAGCCCTGCTCCAGAGTATATAAAAACATGGTATGTGTCCTGTCTTTAAAGGGACAAACCCTAACACTAAGTTTAGTTAATCTACAAACCTTTAAAGTTACAATTGAGAGAAATGGTGAAACGGTGAAATAACTTCTAAAAATAGACTAAAACTTGGCTCCATTATTGTTACTTCTCAGACGCGCATGCATTTTTAAAAATATGAGAAATGCATTTTGTGTTTTTAAAAACACCAGGATGTCCAAAAACACTTCGAATGTACAGAAATTGATTATCTAAATCATAAAATCTAAGTAAAGTATGATTTCAGTTATCAAAAACAGCTATAATAGTAAACAAATATGCGTTAGTGTTTAAAAACTAGGGTATGTCCCTTTAAAGAACATATTTGGTGGAAGTAACCCACTTGGCAGTAGTTTAGACCAGGTGTTAAAATAACCATTATATTGGACATCAAGTAGCTAAACATGCTGGAGTGTTGTAAAACAAACATTCTTTGTCTTACACAGCATGCAGTCCACCACTAGTTCCCAATATTCTAAGATCATACTGGCCTAGGTGGCTTCCTGGTTGCGCCATCAGTCTACAAGCTGGTAGGTACTGGGTTCGGATTTCAGTCGAGGCATGGGATTTTTAATCCAGATACTGACTCCAAACCCTGAGTGAGTGCTCCGCTCAATGGGTAGGTGTAAACCATTTGCACCGGCCAGTGATCCATAACTGGTTCAACAAAGGCCATGGTTTGTGCTATCCTGTCTGTGGGAAGTGCAAATAAAAGATCCCTTGCTGCTAATCTGAAAGAGTAGCCCATGAAGTGGTGACAGCAGGTTTCCTCTCACAATCTGTGTGGTCCTTAACCATATATCTGACTCCATATAACCGTAAATAAAATGTGTTGAGTGCGTTGTTAAATAAAGCATTTCTTTCTTTCTTTCTAAGATCACATTCCCCACTTTTAAAACACGTGCATGCTGTTTCTTATCCCTATTCTGACTTTAGCAGAACACATATTAAAACCACAAAAAAAACTCCTGCTAGTCTTGCATTGTAAATGTTTTATTTATTTATTTATTATTATTACTATTATTATATATATTTTGTGTTATACTGAGCAATAAGAATAGCTATGTTTGTAGATAACTTCTAGGTCATGGACATTACCATATTTTACATTTATTATGTAAGTACATGTAATAGAAAATTGAGTTAAAATAGTTTTGTCATAAATCTTGGTATATCTGTGTTTATGAGCATCATATGGCACATGTCTTACCAGTTGTCTGACAAGTCACTACATTATTCTCAAGTCAGACTTCTAAAAATATCTTTAAACTTGACTTGGATGTTATTCATAGAGAGGACGCTGCTGCCAATGTTGACAATAATGGTTTATTGTCCTGCATTCAATGTGGACATCTAAAACATTTACACAGAAATGAATTTTGCAGACCAGAACTATCAGAATGGACAGCATCCATAGGCCACCATGTCATTCCTGAAACAATTCAGATAGGAGACAATACAGTTTTTATGAACCATAATGAGCCTGAAATAGGGTTGTGGGGTGGGGGGTAACAGTGAAAAACAGAACTGAGGCTCAATAATGGAGTTAGGCAATACAAATACTTGTAATTAATTATTACAATTTTTTTCTCCCCATTTATCTTCTGTTAATTTTATATATATGTATATACATGTACATGTATATGTTTTTGGTTTCAGATTCATTGTGATCAGTGAATGATACATTTTTTATGATGGCAGTGACACCACATGTATATTTTTTTGGTTTTCAGATTCATAATGATCTATGAATGATAAAAGTTTTACAATGGCCGTGGCACCAAGGAATGTTGAACGTCGGCTGAGTGAGAGCTCCAATGACAGCCTCAAATGTCTGAATTACGAACTCCGGGAACATTTATGCCAACTGCGCACCCAGCTGGAGCAGCAGAGAGGCAGCATCAAGCAAGCTCACTGGCAGAGAGTCCTCAACATTCGGCTGGTCCGACAGCAGGAACAGAAGAGAGCCGCGGCCACGATTGCCAATCTTCGGGCCAAGCTACAGAGGGAGAAGATTCAGGAATTGGATCACCAAGGTGAAATCCTTCAGCAGAAGCACGAGCAGGATCTTGCAAAACTGCGACGAGTACATCGAGCAGATGTCGTGAAGCTTCGGCTGGAGGTAGAGTCCAAGGAGTCGTTACTGCGGAGGTTTATTACCGAGAACAGACGAGAATCCGTGAAGATGAGAGGATCAGAATCGGGAGTGACCAACTTGATACACAGGCTGAGTGAGTTGCAGTGTAAGAAGAAAGACTTGGAGAAGTCGCTGTCCAGTGCGGGGGAGTCCGAACGACATTTCGCCTATGAACTAAGGAGGAAGGTAGAACAGTTTCAGGCTGAACTGTGGAAAGTGAGGAACAGTTCAAGTTCAGAAGTCAGGAAGCTGGTAAGGATCAGTTGGTGATGAGTTTCATGTAGGCCCCAATGTCATGTTGATGGTTCAGCCACAATTCATGGTTCAAATTTGGTTTGAGAGAGAATCAACTGAATTTTATATTTCATGTTAGTGCGGTAACTTAGTTTGAACTGAGTGATTATTGTATGTAAAACCATTTCTGACATTTATGATGGTTCACTAACCACTAACCAACTAACAACTAACCCACTGTCCTGGACAGATAGCCCAGGTAGCTGAGGTATGTGCCCAGGACAATGTGCTTGAACCTTAATTGGATATAAGTACAAAAACAAGTTGAAATGAAATGATGGTTCACTGAAGACCAAGTTTACAGTATCTGGGCACCCTTGAATAAAGTTATTTGCCAATACAAATAACCTGTACTTAAAATCTAGACAATTTGCTAAAGTATGAGCTTAGTCTTATTTTATTATTCTGTGTTTCGAGCTATAACTGAAGTTGCTACTACAGTACACATATTGTCATGAGTTTACTGTAAAAACACAAAATATTTGTATATCAGGTATTAATGCCTTCTTATTTCCAAATTATATTGTTAATTTAACTGATCCAATATTTTTGTTTATATACAAACAGTATATATACACCTAAATGCAAATGATAGGAATTTGAACTTAAGACTAAGATAGTGGTTACCTAATATCCAATCCACCTCTCTTATCCACATTCTTTTTTATTAAAATTTTTAATATATTTTTTGGTTAAAATCAGCCCCTACTCAGAATTCCATTTTTCCAGACACCTTCACACCCATCCCAGAATCCTTCAGTCTTTAATATTCTTAGGTTTAAACTTAATGGTGGCACCGATAACAACTGCTGTATCTGTGATGTGTATTAACACAGGTCACAGACTTCACTGATGGCAGGTTTCCGTATCTGTGATATGTATTAACACAGGTCACAGACTTCACTGATGGCAGGTTTCCGTATCTGTGATATGTATTAACACAGGTCACAGACTTCACTGATGGCAGGTTTCCGTATCTGTGATGTAAATTAACACAGGTCACAGACTTCACTGATGGCAGGTTTCCGTATCTGTGATGTAAATTAACAGGTCACGGGCTTCACTGATGGCAGGTTTCCGTAGCTGTGATGTGAATTAACACAGGTCAC
>JAECMU010101566.1:0-11048 GCA_016106625.1 Dracogyra subfuscus | reverse complement strand
TTACTAGCCCAACATTGAATATCACTAGCCATGGGAGTGGGGCTACCATAATCTAGAAGCCCTAGAGAGATAGAGCTTAAATACACTAACGTTGGGGTTGAGGCAGGATATTTATGTTTACAAAATAGACTTAACTGCAACATTTGACCCAAAAAATTCACTAGTCGACGGGAATGGCAATAGTAGTTTACTAACCCAACCTTGAATATCACTAGCCATGGGAGTGGGCTACCATAATCTAGAAGCCCTGATGTTAGGTAAGTGTGATCGCATCAGTTTCCTGCATGCATATGTATGTTTGATTAAATTGCCATTTGCCAGACCACTGTTTGCGTTTATGAAAAACTAATCATTAAATAAGAATTAATTTTTATTAAAGCATTTTGCTGAATTTCAGGTAGGGGGTGGAATTGAATTGAATACATATTTTGAAATATAATTTACCAGTTTGCTGATTAGTACTACGTAAATTTGTATTTAGTAGTTTTTAAACCTTTGTAAATTTTTTAACTTGTGGGTGCATAGTTTAAGTAACCCCTCAGTTGGGAATCCATGTACAGAAGCAGATCCAAGATTTTGTAAAGGGGCACGGGAAGGGTAGTGGTCACACAATTGTAACAAGTTTGAGTTTAAATTTTATTACTGTTGTATATTGTAAGACGATGATTCAAGGCACCCCAACCTTGACATTGCTAGTGATCTTGGGGTGAAAAGGTTTAAAAAGAAAAGAAAAGAAAACGAAAGTTGACTAAATATTATACAGTAATTACAAAACATTTATGTTCATTTACTAGAAATGAACATCCTGAGTTTATTCTCTTTTTGAGTTTCACCTTGTGCCCACTCTACCGGCCTCGGTGGCGTCGTGGTTAGGCCATCGGTCTACATGCTGGTAGGTACTGGGTTCAGATCCCAGTCGAGGCATGGGCTTTTTAATCCAGATACCTACTCCAAACCCTGAGTGAGTGCTCTGCAAGGCTCAGTGGGTAGGTGTAAACCATTTGCACCGACCAGTGATCCATAACTGGTTCAACAAAGGCCATGGTTTGTGCTATCCTGCTTGTGGAAAGTGCAAATAAAAGATCCTTTGCTGCTAAATCGTAAAGAGTAGCCCATGAAGTGGCGACAGCGAGTTTCCTCTTAAAATCTGTGTGGTCCTTAACCATATGTCTGACATCATATAACCGTAAATAAAATGTGTTGAGTGTGTCATTAAATAAAGCCTTTCTTTCTTTCTTTCTTTCTTTCTTTCTTTCTTGTGCCCCCTCTCAAATTGATTTTCAGATCTACCTCATCTTGGTACCAAACTTCAGTGTTATAAAAACATATCTACAATACTGCCAGCAACACAGCTAACTCTGAGATGCTCACAGGCCAACACTGAAAAACACAGAAAAAACCCCACTTTATGGAGACCAGGCCCCGTGCTTGTAAACCTTAAAGTCTAGACTTTAATAAAGTCCAGGGGACTAATTCACAAAGGTCTCTTAGGCTATGCTAGACAACAAAGTATCCTCTTTGCAAGTCTTTTAGCATTGCACTGCAAAATCGCAAAGTTGCGAGAGTTTAGTGAATTAGGCCCCCAGACTTTTAACGTCATGGCAACGCCATTCAAATAGCATAACGTTACAGTCTGGACTTTATTAAAGGAACACAATCATGGATTTAGGGGGCCTTATTTCTCTAAATATGGATTATAAATGGAAATTACATTCATTTGGAATACCAAACCTAGTTACTGTGTGATCCAAAACGTTTTATTTGAACTAGATCGAGGGAATTCCATAACACGCTTAATTTTTAAAAGTTAGAACTCTTCATGTTTATAAGTTAAAAAATTACGGCAAAATAGATTCGTAATAATGTGGCTATATATACGACAACCGTATAATGTATTTCTGAATTTTATATAAACGATTACTGTGTATAGAGACTTGGCAAACGGAGGCCAGCAATACACATGGCAAATAATGAAAAAATGTATTATGAAATTCACAACGAAAATAATTGCGAATACACTGAAATAAAATAATAAACATTCAGAACATGAATTCACTATTTATTATTATTATTAAGTTACTATTATTATTATTATTATTTTTATTATCAAATTATTTTGTGTGGTTCGCAAAGTGGTCATTCGGTTTAATGTATAGCGTTAAAAAAAACCCAGTGTAGCCTACTGTCGCTTGTTTTGTCGTTCAGAGGTTGGTTTTGATTAGTCAAATGAAAGGTCAGCTGGACATGAGCTCCAACGGGCTGCTGTTGGATCCATATGTAATAGTGGAGCTAATTTTAATTAGAATGAATTACTACTTAACCCAGTTGAATCCAGTTCTGCGTGCAGGGACAAGTTCATCCTTTCGTTTGTGCATGTGTGCATACACGTTAATCTTGCATTTGTACAGCCAAAACTCTCCTAGATAAAATACCGCACTCTCCACCCCAAAATGGTATAGTTGCTAATAATAATAATAATAATTGTGTATTATTATTAATATTATCTTTTTATTATTATTATTTATTTTGATAGTTCTGTACGGGCAATATTACGCAAAAGGATCCGCTAAATTCATGTACCCCTCCCCTGTCCAGAAAATGCTCTGTTCTTACAGTACTTAGTATGTATTCCTCCTGTTCCTGATAGTTCAGTAATATGGATGAATCAAATACTTATTTACCGCCTATATACATGTTTGCTGTGAATATAGGCACCCCTCGTTAGCAGAGGCTCTATGCACGGCCTTCGTATATATAGTCACATCGTATATATATATACATCATATAGTTCAGCGTATTCTTTAAAAATGTAACATTTCTTACCCCAAGTTAGCTGTTATGGCATATTTTGTATAATAATGAATTTTACAAGGTGGAAAATTAAGGTGTACGTGATCCAGATGTTTAGAGTTTTTCGCGTACGACTAACAATAAATGTATCTATATATGCAAAGGCCTAACTAGTCGGGATTGTCGACGTTTAAAATGCGTCTGTTGCTAGAATAAACTAATGTATAAGCTTATTATTATTCAGTACATGTTTTTATTATTTTTAATACCTTATTTTCATTTTTTTTTCTTTTCTATTTACCCTACGTCGCATAGGACGGTCATGCGTCCTCGTTACATGAGCTTGGTAAATTGTTTGGCATTGTGGTTATTCGGGGAATGCCCGTCACGTGACTCATAATAATATGTCACACCTCTGCTTTCCAAATAGCCATTATTTTTCTCAGAATTCAATTATTTTTATAAAATAATAAGTGTGATATGGTGGTTATGTAGATGGTCCATTAAAGTACTTTTAGGTACAAATCAAATGTATATATTGTCATACAATTCCTTGTTAGGTCAATAATTATGTCAGCCAACTGTGACATACATGTAGTGTGTTTAAAGTCTAGACTTTTAAGTTTTATATGTACAGGCCCAGGAATCCCTCTGTGTTACTGTGAGATTTATCCTGGCAGCAAACATTCTCCGTGTGATATCATAACAAGAAGGAACGGAAAGAAGAAGTAAACATATCTGTTATGCCTCATACATTGACGCCCCTGCGCGTGCTGTAACCTCATCGTGGTGCAGGGGTGTAACATTCTCTTTGAGAATGGCCAATACAGCACAAATTGAAATTTTAAATAAAATTTGGTGTCCGTAAAATGCTGTGATATTTGTATTTGTATTTATTGCACAGTCCTTTACACTGTTTTGTATCAATCTTGATTTTTGGTTGTTGCATTTACCATAATTTGACACCCAATAGCCGATGTATTTTTCGTGCTGGGGTGTCGTTAAACATTCATTCATTCATTCATTCATACATTGACGGTGCATGTACCATACAATCACTGTAATACGATAAATTGCTTTTTCAGATCTTGATAGAGTTATCCACAAATCAAAACTACTAGACGCACTCTATGGTCTGCTGGGAGAAGAAAATGTGAAACGGTTGACGTTTGCAAAGAATACTGTACATCCTATTGGTAAGTGGAACTATTTTCAGGCTAGAAAATCAGAAATTATTAGCTCCCATCAGGAGCTCGAGGTCTACAGAAAATTTTGCCAAATTATCTGTTAAACTTTAAAAATAGCAGAAACCCAGTTATTTTGTAACAAAATATCAGTCATTACATGAAATAATTCAGGGTTTTATCACCTAATATCGGCACCATTCCCCAAGGCTATGTCGCTTTTTTTCCCAATTTGAAAAATCCCAATATGAATGCTCAAACTTCCCAATTTGTATTTGTTTCCTTTTAATATTCTTGAATCTCTTTTCTATTGCTTTTTATTAAATCACTGATGGCTTTCGATAAGAATAAACAACAATCAATATTTTTGTGGCTTTTAACAAGATTTTGAAAGGGAACACAAAATTCCCAATTATTTTGTAAAACGACGCAAACATTCCCAAGTTGAAAGCCATGGGAGTCAAGTCAAATTTCAGAAATAAAACCCTGTAATTTCTTCTAATTTTGAAATTCACAATTGATGAACTTGGCTAGTGCCAGAGCTATCCCTGTATGGTTAGAAAACATTTTAAAGAGTCCACACTTGATCGCAAATGATGTCATATATAATTTGCCATAATGTTAATGTATCAGACTCTATTAATCTTGAGTCTAGACTAAATGTTTTATAAGCCTGAGTATATGAGTGACTACCACTTTTACAAAGATGGTCCATGAATCGACCATCAGTATTAAAAAATGCTGTATATTATGAATTTTTTGGGTATTTTTGGGGTTTTTTGTTTAACGACGCACTCAGCACATTATAATTACGGTTATATCGGCGTCGGGCATATGGTTATGTCGAGAGAAAAAACCCAGTGGGTAGCTGACGGGGATCGATCCTAGACCGACCGCGCATCAGGCATATATATATATTATGAAAAGTACAAAATGTGGTATGATAACTTTGCTATTTAGTACTTTGTACTAGTAAATTCCCTGTCGGTTTGTCATTGGACTAGTTTTGCTCCAGCCAGTGCACCATGATTGTTATATCAAAATCCATGGTATGTGCTGTCCTGTCTGCATATGAAAGATCTCTTGCTACTAATGAAACAATGTTGCATATTTCCTCTCTAAGACTATAAGTCAAAACTACCAAATGTTTAACATCCAATAGCTGATGATTAATAAATCAATATGCTCTAGTTGTGTTGTTAAACAAAACAAACGCTAACTTTAACTTTGTTAAATATTTACTTCCCTTTTTTGTTGACATATGGACATTTGTTTTCCCCAACAGATTTTGAAATCCACGTGGACTCAAATAAGAATGTGATTCCTTATTCCCATGCGCCTGAAAATCTCACACGGTAAGTTTATCAGGGCTTCTAGAATTTTATAAAAATGCACTCGCCATGGGATTGGGATTGGTAATTTTAAAAATGTACTAGCCTTGATTTAAAATGCACTAGCCCTACTTTAAATAAATACAATTTTACTAATAGTAATGATCAAGATATGTCACCTAAAGAGGAAGATTGAGCTTAGAAATCCTTACATTGGGGTGGAAAGAGTGGGCAGGATATTCATATTTACAAAATATGTAAATACAGCATTTGAGAAGGTTTTTTCCAAATAGTAATTATTTACTAGCCCATAATCTGGAAGCCCTGTATTTGAAAGTGTGTGTGTGTAGGGAGTGGGATGGGTGGTGGGGTGGAAGATGGCATTGTGATGGCTTGGGAGATGGAAGTAAAAGGGAACATTTTGAATTTCGGATACATGTACAAATATTTTAATTTTTATTAGAAAGTTTTTTTAATTTATTGTTCCCAGAAACAAGAGCAATGTCAAGGTTGTGGGTGTCGAATAATTACTGTACAATTGTATGCCATATACAATTTTTTACAAAAATTATTGATTACAATTGTTTGTACTGTATGAAATATAATTAACCTGTTTTTGTATAATATAAAAATAAGACTTCATTGAAAATACGCAAATAAATCAAATTCAAACACCCACCCCACCCCACCCCACCCCCCAAAAAAAAACATAATTAAAAAAAAAAATTAACATTAATAAATATTATTATTTTTTTTTTTACAAATATGGCATTTCCAGATTTCTAAGCAAAATAAATAGGAAAAGCAAGGGACATAACCCTTCTCTGTAGTCCCAGGTTCATAGCTGTCAATCATGCCAGTCTTGATACAAACAAAATTAATTTTATTTTAGGCAGTAATAAAATCAGTCATACATTTTTATTCCCTCTCCCACTAACTTTCTACATAGATTATGCATAAAAAGAAAAGGAAAAAAGTCCATGTTTTATGGAGTCCCCCCAAATATTTTTTGTTTTTAAACATCTGCGATACTTTATGTACAGTATTTCTAATATCCTCAGAATGTAAAATAAAACAAGAAATTTCATTCCCATCCTCATTTTGGAAAAATATACATATGAAAAGCTAGTATTTAATTTATTATGACCTTTAATAGAAACAAATTGTAATCTTAAGCTATTGTTGTAGATTCCTTACAAAATCTTCTCTCTTTTATTTTTTATACATTTTAGCTATGACATATATTTCCAGTGTAGTTTATCTTGTGCATAACCTGTTTTTATATTATTAAATGTATGTCAAAATGACCACATGTTTGACGTTCAGCTGTTGATGATTAACAAATCAATGTGCTCTAGTGGTGTTGTTAAACAAAACAAACTAACTTTTATCCCAAATAAGTTACATACACCAATTAAAAATCTCTGTATTAGGTAAATAATGAAGCTGAGATGCTTTGTCATTGTAAAACAATTTGTTTAACGACACCACATAAACATTAGTCATTGGCTATTGGATGTCATACATTTGGTAATTGTGACATAATCTAAGAGGAAACCGGCAACATTTTTCTATTAGTAGCAGATCTTTTACATATACCGTCTCACAGACAGGATAGCACATACCACAGCTTTTAATATACCAGTCGTGGGGCACTGGATGAAATGAGAAATCGTCCATTGGACCCACCAACGGGGATTGATCCCAAATCGACCACAGATCAAGTGAGCTATTTACGACTGGGTTACATCCTGTTCCGTTGTCATTGTAATGTTGTCATTGTAATGTATGCCTGATGCGCAGTCGGTCTAGGATCGATCCCTGTCAGCTAACCACTGGGTTTTTTCTCGACATAACCATATGTCCGACGCCAATATAACCGTAGTTAAAATGTGTTGAGTGCGTCGTTAAAATAAAATAAAAATAAAAATTGTTTTATGTGATGATTTTTCTTATAGACTTGCATTGCTGATCCGAAAACCAGAAGATTACTGTATTAACAGTGGCCATCTTTTGGGAGAGCATTCCATGCGGAATCGACACCTCAAAATCCTGGGATACAAAATTATTGAGGTGAAGATTTTTTTTATATCTTTATTTTTTAGTTCGGTTTTCATTTTCATTTCACATTGGTTAAAGTTAATTTCCTTTCATTTATTTTATTCTTTTATTTTCTAAAAAATGTCTGTTATTACATAAATTTATTTTGCCAAATAAAAATAAAATTTGCCAACTGCTACCAAATTCACAGTTGACGAATTTGGCGAGTACCAGAGGTAGTCCTGGCCAGTATGACCCACGTGTGTCATAATGATTTCAAGTGCACAACAAATGACGTAATTTTATATTATAACTTAATGCAGCTAATCCAGTCTTAGCTCTCTGTACTCAATTACCAAACTGACATAATTTTGGAAAATGATATCATTTTGTCGTCTCTTGCTAGTTACGTTTGAAATGTTTTGACATGGTCCTATCTTGTTATTTGCATGAATAATATTATGTATAATATGGATAATAAAAACATTGTTACACTCGCATGTGAATCATAATGAACCGTAACTCATGTCAGGATTCATGTATTACCCTCGCTCTTGCTCGGGTGGTACAAGAATCCTGACACTTATTTTCGTAAAATCATTACGACACACAAGCTCATAAAATTGTTACAACACACAAGCTTGTAAAATCATTACGACACACAAGCTCATAAAAGTGTTACAACACACAAGCATGTAAAATCATTACGACACACAAGCTCATAAAATCATTATGACACACAGCTTGTAAAATCATTACAACACACAAGCTCGTAAAATTATTACGACAATTGTAATAATCTCGATAACATTTATGTTTTCAGTTGATGTACTTGGACATCTGTCAGCTAAGGAACAGTAAAGAAGCTGTAGACTACCTAAAAAAAGAGCTGGCTCCGTATTTGAAACTACCACAAGAATGACATGGTGACCTTTCATAATTTGGGGTGTGAAACTACCGCAAGAATGACATGGTGACCTTTCACAACTCGGGGTGTGAAACTACTACACGAATGACATGGTGACCTTTCATAACTCGAGGTTTGAAACTACTACAAGAATGACATGGTGACCTTTCATAACTCGGGGTGTGAAACTACTACAAGAATGACATGGTGACCTTTCATAACTCGGGCTGTGAAACTACTACAAGAATGACAAGCTGACCTTTCATAACTCGGGGTGTCAAACTACCACAAGAATGACATGGTGACCTTTCATAACTCGGGGTGTGAAACTACTACAAGAATGACAAGCTGACCTTTGATAACTCGGGGTGTCAAACTACCACAAGAATGACATGGTGACCTTTCATAACTCGTGGTGTGAAACTACCACAAGAATGACATGGTGACCTTTCATAACTCTGGGTGTGAAACTACCGCAAGAATGACAAGCTGACTTTCATAACTCTGGGTGTGAAACTACCGCAAGAATGACAAGCTGACCTTTCATAACTCGTGGTGTCAAACTACCGCAAGAATGACATGGTGACCTTTCATAACTCGGGGTGTCAAACTACCACAAGAATGACATGGTGATCTTTCATAACTCTGGGTGTGAAACTACCGCAAGAATGACATGGTGACCTTTCATAACTCGGGGTGTGAAACTACCGCAAGAATGACAAGCTGACCTTTCATAACTCGTGGTGTCAGACTACCAAGCAGATGAACAACTAGGGCTTTTCGTAACTCCCGTGTGAAGCCAGTATCAAAATGAGGGAATCATTCATAACGTTTTGTATCCTGTGTATAAGACTAGTATCACCATGAATACTTGAGTATTCGGACATGGGCCGAGTCCAGCAAGACTCGAGTCCATTCATAAAACTCTTAATACCTGTGCAAGGAAGAGCACTCTCATTTAGCTATATTTTTAAGATCATTTTGCCATATGCTGGCCACCGGTTAAATTATAAGGCTGTAAGACATGGAGGGAAAATAAAAGTTGAATGTGTGATGTACATTGTATGGAATGCAATACGATGGCATGATTTGACAGCCAAGTTCAGCGCTGGAATTAAGATGCATAATGCTATTTTACTTTATTCCTTAGTCTCATTATCATCTAGTTTAAGTGTTGGGTACTCAGGTCCGGTTTGACACGTGAGTACTAGAGTCCTGTATTTTGGACAGTGGGAGGCCCTGTATTAAACAACCATCGGATTGTGAAACTGTCTAGGCATTAAAGCTGAAATTAGCTGTGATTGCTAGACTGACAAAAAGGAGAAATGATGTTCAATATGTGATGTGCTTTTTATCAACTTTTTATCTTTTATCCTGCAACCACTGTTTCTATTGACAGATTATGACCACTGATTAAAGCAAATCTTAAACAGACACTAGCAGATTACGATTTTTGAAGTCACTCATATGACATCACACGCATAGCTACATTACCAAATCGCTCATTGGAAACAGAAATAATACCGTAGCTTTTCCCCATAATAATGGTCTACAGAATGAAAATAATACCTAGTTACTGATGTTGGATATCTGCTTTATCCTATTCAGACTGAATGAGAAATTCCACTCGGCAGAGTCTCGCAGAATTTCCCATTCTTAACATCACAGAATAAGGAGATATCCGACGTCATTAACTAGTTATTCTCTACTTAATGTATCATTGTGTCATATGTTTTCCAATTTTGTATGTGATTTTCCATGAATATAATCAAGAAATATCTGCAACAATTTGGCGGCAAGAAATTGTACAAGATATAACCAAATATGTTGCATTAAAAAAAACACAAGTAAATATTGTAGCAATTAAATTATTGAAAGTACTGTAAATAAATCATTTGTAAGGTTTTGGGTAAGTACCACCACATATAAAAAAAACCACACCCATACTTAATACATTATTGCATGGTCTATATCTGAATTTAAGGTGCCACGTTTTTTGCTTACATCCATATAAATATGTCACGTGTGTTACGCAAAGTGAAATGAAGACATTTTTTGTTTGTTTTTATATCTGTAAATAAAACTAATGGGTAACATCATTGATTCAACAAAGAAAAGACATGGCTTTATGGCAAACTGTCGCAGATCACTGACCTATTACATGGCCTAACAAAGTGTTGTATATATATATATATATTTTTTTTTTTATTGTCCCTAAATGTACTTTATTCAACCATCTACGTAACCACCATACTCCACTTAATGATATTTTGTAAAAATAATTTAATTGTGGCAATGGTCCATAATTCAAAAATTAAAATTGCTAAATGAGTTGACATGGATTTCACTCCATCATGATGTAGTTAAAGTGATGCACATAACCATATATCCGACGCCGATATAACCGTAATAATAATGTGTTGAGTGCGTCGTTAAACAAACCAAAAAACCAACAACTTAAAGTGATGTAAAGATTAATATAATTTTGATTTATTATTAATTTTCAGAGAAATAAGGTCCTTAAATCTGTGACAGTATGCCTTTAAAGCTTTGTATGCAAAACAGTTAATACATCGAGGGCATGGATTGCTCATAACATAGCTGGACTTTGTTCTGTTATTATATTAATAATGATAGCGTATATACATCATCTTTATTGGGACTGAAGGTGTTTGAGCCTAAGCTGTTTTCCTAGAAAGGACTCCCATTTCCTTAAGACGTGTTCTAGAAATGTATTCATTGCTACTGGGACAGGTTGCATTCAGTGGTGTAACTATTGGAGGTGGGGGGGGGGGG
>JAECMU010101555.1:1104-11373 GCA_016106625.1 Dracogyra subfuscus | reverse complement strand
GTCACAAATCAGCCTTTTTGTTTATTTTTAATCTAGATCTGTCCACTTTGAAACACTGTTGAAATTGGTTTGCTCTTGTGAAGACCACATTTCTTAAAGGGTCATCATGATCTGTATGCTTCCCATTGCAGTCATATTTCTGAAAGGGTTATTCACAATCTTTACGTTTTCCACTGCAGTCACATTTCTGTAAGAGTCATTCACGATCTTTACGTTTCTGAAAGGGTTATTTATGATCTGTATGTTTCCCATTGAAGTCAGCTCCACAATCATCCAAAGGTTTTGTGTTAACTGTTATACATGCAACATTTAACTTCAAATTGATTTTCATGCTTATAACCTATCGTCTATCTGAAATATCTATCCAGAACCATTGTTTATAAGTTTGTTGTTTTTGATTAGAGAAAGGCAAGTTGAGAAGTTGATATTTTGGACTTAAACATCACCATTATTCATTAAAATGCACTCTACGTACAAGCCAATGCTGGGATATAAACACTGTACCTACCAGTTTTAAGTCTGATGGCTTAACCACTATGCATTAATTAAAAAAGACCAGTTTCATGCAACTAACCAAGACTAGCATATATAACTTCAGCTTCTCTTATATACTAAATAGGAAGTCAAACATAACCAGGGTTTAGGCTGAAGCCCATAACATATTACCAATTTGGCAAATATACTAAGAAAATATGTTGCCAAATTCAAGTTTCATTATGCCAAACAGGAAAAATGACAATACATCTAAGAACAGCATACCAATTTTTAAATAGCTTTTTGGCGAAATAGTAAGGAAATATAATGACCAAATTCAAGTTTACTTAGCATTTGGCAATTTGGTGTGACAGATTAAGATCTGCATAACATAAATTATGCTCACTAAATAATGTCAATAAATAACCTTTTTATTTCTTTTTCTTATGGGTGTACCAGAAGATTGCATTCAGTGCAATTTAAGATAAGAGTGAGTGTGATTATTTTACAGACTGGCATGCACTGTAATGTGAATGTCTTGTAAGAATCACTGGAATTCCATAAAGGTGATTGGGATCCATATCCAGTCAGAATCACTAAGCTCCATGTCTTGTTGGTCTAATTAAGTATCTTATTATAGCTGGCTGAGATTCTTATGTTAGCTCAATGGGATTCTTATGTTAGCTAATTGGGATAGTGTACTGGGATTTGTATTTTAACCGACCAGGATTCTAGTGTTAGCTGAATGAATTTAATACAATAGAATAGATGTTTAATGACACTCCAGCATGAAAAATACATCAGCTATTTAGCTGAAAGAAATCTTATGTTAGCTGAATGGGATTCTTAAGTTAGCTAACAGGGATTTGTATGCTAGTTCGTTGAGATTCTTATGCTAACTGACTGGGATTCTTATGTTAACTGGCTGGCATTCTTTTTTTTTTTTTTTGGTTTGTTTAACGACGCACTCAACACATTTTAACTACGGTTATATCGGCGTCGGACATATGGTTATGTCGAGAAAAACCCCCAGTGGTCAGCTGACGGGGATCGATCCTAGACCGACCGCGCATCAGGCGGGCACTCTACCACTGGGCCATGCTGCCCGCTGGCTGGCATTCTTATGTTAACTGGCTGGCATTCTTATGTTAACAGGCTGGCATTCTTATGTTAACTGGTTGGTATTCTTATGTTAACAGGCTGGCATTCTTATGTTAACTGGTTGGTATTCTTATGTTAACTGGCTGGCATACTTATGTTAACTGGTTGGTACTCTTATGTTAACTGGCTGGCATGCTTGTGTTAACTGGTTGGTATTCTTATATTAACTGGTTGGCATACTTATGTTAATTGGATGGTATTCTTATATTAACTGGCTAGCATATGTTAACTGGTTGGTACTCTTATATTAACTGGCTGGCATGCTTGTGTTAACTGGTTGGTATTCTTATGTTAACTGGCTGGCATGCTTATGTTAGCTTACCAACATTCTTGCTAACAATACTTTTTATCAGGTTATTTAGAAACCTTGTTCAAGTTAGATGACTGGCTGCTATCTTTATTACAAAACCTGAACAGGAACGGAGTATGTAATTTTTTTTGTATAAAATAAAATTGCATTACAGGCAGATATTAATTAAACAACACACAAAATTCAAATAGCTTAATTTTATTACCAGGTCCTAATTTGTTTTCTAAAAAATAAATGAACGATAACCAGCCAATTTTGTACTAATTTGTGTGATTTGGGAGCATGTTTTATTTCCCTGCAAATACTGAAATTATAGCCTTCTAAGACCATAACAATTCCTAAACGTTCTTCAACATGTTCATACTGGAAATTAAGTAATTTTGAACTTAAATCAACATCCGCCTTATGCTTGCTCATTTAATTCTGGTCAAATATTTCAATTCTGCCGACACGAGTATGTTTTTAAGGAAAGCAAACATCGTGCAATCAGGCTCCAGTGGAGATGTTTGTGTTGTGAATCATGACAGTGGTTCTGCTGATCTCTGCTTTTACAGTCAATTTTTACAGTTCTTCGCGCCATCCTTGACTGAGGACCACAGACAAACATGAAGAAAAACCTTGCAGAGATGATGGATAATCTGCATAGTTTTTTTCTGTGGGCCGACTCAAACAAGTGGCCAATTGAAGGAAAATCAACATCCTTGAGGGTTTTGAGAGGGAAGTCTTCAAGACTGTTGCATTAGCATATAAAATACCAAAGACAATTTCCTGCCAATCCACTGTCATCTACAACAGGATCTTTATCTATGGCTTTTTTCTTCTTTTTTGATCTTCAGACATCGTTTTTCAATGTGGCTAACTGAAGTAGTGCAATTATGGCAATTAATATTTAAAAAATAAAAACCACCCAGTTGTTGAGGTTAAGGTTAAATAGTTCAAATCTGATAAAGATTGCTCGAAAATTGCATAGGTAGCCATGGACATATATTTTATTTTTTATAAAACTATTAATCTTTGGACAAGTGCAAATGGAAAATAATTTCCCTTTTAATATTTATTTATAAATCTATGTTAAGTATTTTAGATCTTAATTATTTCAGTTTACTTAATGCAAAGCACAGTTTTATCATGTTTGACTATTCTCTCATCTACAGGAATATATCACCACATCATATTAAAAAACATGTTTAATATGAAGTTTCAAATATCACAGCTACAATCATTTGATACTGCACAAGCTATGTAGTTATCAAGGTTTCTTAAAACTAGCTGCTTTAAACAGGTGCCAAATATCAGAGAAAACATTATGGTTGGAAATTAATCAAATATTAATGTTTTATACGTTGTGCCCATTGTGCTATTTCTTATTTCAATCATGACTGGTATATCAAAAGTCATGGTTTGTGCATATAAAAAACCCCACATTTTTGCTACTAATGGAAAAGTGTAGTGGGTTTCCTCTCTAAGACTATGTCAGAATTATCAAATGCTTGACATCCAACATCCATATGATTATTAAATCAACGTGTTCTAATAGTGTCATTAAAGAAAACAAACTTGCTTTATAGATGTACATTATATACTGCAAGCAAGCTAACCAAAACAAAATCTATCCAATTAACTCGCAAAAAAGACAAGAGTAAATTCCCCATGCAATCATTACGGAACTACAAGGTCATCATTGTAACAATTTGAAATTATTTGTTTTTGAAATTGAAAGACCATCTTGTAGCAATATGTGTCAGTAAACTACACAACAGGAAGTGGGATCAAAAGGAGACAGAAATAGTAATTATGCTGGCAACCAATGTAAGACGTTCCATTAACAGATTAGTTTAGGAAATAACAAAGTTAGTTTGCTAAAGTAACATGTCTTAACATGTAGGTTTTGTGCAAGAAAACTGCAGTAATTAAGAGAATAACTACAGATGTTCAGTCTGTGCTTCTGACCTACTAGACTAGTTTCAGTTCTTAGCCTACCATTATTATATAGCTGCTGTTGCTGCATGCAGTCTTCTATAAACAGCACAATAACAATAATAAAAACATAACTATCTCCATACATGTACATAACGCTTTTTTGTTTATTTTACAACACCACTAGAGCACATTGATTGATTAATCATCAGCTAATAATAGAAGTTTGTTTTGTTTAAAGACACCACTGGAGCACATTGATTAATTAATCATAGGCTATTGGATGTCAAACATTTGGTAATTCTGACTCGTAGTTATTAAAAGAAACCTGCTGCAATTTTCCTAATGCAGCATGGGATGTTTTATATGCATATGCATTTTCTCACAGATAGGAAAGCACATATCACAGCCTTTGTCCAGTTGTGGTGCACTGGTTGGAACAAGAAAAAAAACAATCAGCTAAACAGATCCACCGAGGTGGTTCGATCCTGCGACGCAAAGCACCTTAAGCGAACACTCAACCGATTGAGCTAAATCCCACCCCCATCAGCTAATGGATGTCAAACACTTGGTAATTCTGACCCATAATCAACAGAGGAAACCTGCTACATTTTTCCTAATGCAGCCAGGGATCTTTTATATGCATTTTCCAACAAACAGGAAAGCACATACCGTGTCCTTTGTCCAGCTGTGGTGCACTGGTTGAAATTAGAAGAAATCCAATCAGTTTAATGGATCCAATGAGGTGATTCGATCCTGCAACACAAGCACCTGAGGTGTGTTCTCATTGGGCTATTTCTCGTCACAGCCAGTGCACCACGATTGGTATATCAAAGGCTGTGGTATGTGCTATCCTGTCTATGGGATGGTGCATATAAAAGATCCCTTGCTGCTAATCGGAAACAGTAGCCCACGAAGTGGCGACAGCGGGTTTTCTCTCTCAATATCTGTGTGGTCCTTAACCATTTGTCTGACGCCATATAACCATAAATAAAATGTGTTAAGTGCATTGTTAAATAAAACATGTCTTTCTTTCTTTCTTTCTGAGGTGTGTTATCAACTTGGCTAAATCCCTGTGATCATGTACATAGCTTAATATACCTGCATAATTTTTAAGAAAATGAAGGAAATGTTTTATTTAACAATGCATTCAAAACATTTTATACAGTTATACGGCATCAGATACCACATTTAAGTTAAATGCAAATGCTACCACAATTAAAATGTAACTGATCATGATACATACATGTAGCTTAACATATCAGTAATACTTTCCAATTGAAATGTAAAAAATATCCCCACTAAACAAAAAACCAACCAAAAAAAACCCAAATGAACAAAGTACACAACCCAATCCATACCTAAAATTAGTATCCAAAAATATGCCTTATGCATGCATGTACTTGAAATTAAGGTCTATAACCATTTTAGTCATCATTCTTACAATATGGGTGGTATTTAGGTCAGCTGGTAGAGAGTTTGCCCGAGGTTCTTGCATAGTAGGATCAAAATCACCTTAGCAGACCCATTCTTTGATTGGGCTTTTTCCTGTTCTAACCAGTGCACTATGACTGGTATATCAACGGCTGTGATATATGCTGTCCTGTTTGTAGGACAGTGCATATAAAATATGGCTTGCTACTACTGAAAAAATGTAATGGGTTTCCTCTCTATGACTATATGTGAGAATTACCAAATGTTTGATATTCAATAGCTGATGATTAATAAATGAATCTGCTCTAGTAGAGTCATTAAACAAAATAAAACTTTCTAACCGACTTGAGATATGACTTTGATTATGAAAACTGCTTTGTCATTTAAAGTCAAACAATAGCTAAAATCTGTTTCAGTGAGACGAGGCCAATGTTAGATGCATAAAAATTATGTTGATAATATTTATGCTACATGTATCTCTTCATCAGTTAGGTGGAATGTGGCCCAGTGGTAAAGCGCTCGCCTGATGTGTGGTCATCTAGAATCAATCACCGTCAGTCATGTTATGTCATGTCATAGGGTTTAACCTGCACATTCAGAACAAGCTGTTGGAGCGCACACCTGTCATGGGCGCAAGATCTTGCGAAGCAATCTCTTTCGTCCAAGACAGAAAGTTAGGGGGGATGTAGGAGGGACCATCTGCACTGGCAGATGTAAGGGAGCACCAGCAATCTGACTAAGATCGGTAGCAGGCAGGGTTGGAGGTGGTGGAGCTATGGAATTTTGAATGGAGCATTAACACTGTCAGTAGGCCCATTGGGATATTTACCATCCTAGCCAGTGCACCACGACTGGTATATCAAAGGCAGTGGTATGTGCTATCCTAGGCTGTCTGTGGGATTTTGCATATAGAAGATCCACTGCTACTAATGGAAAAATGTAGCATGTTTCCTCTCTAAGTCTATATGTTTGAATGATCAAATGTTTGACATCCAATAGCCGATGATTAATATATCAATGTGCTCTAGTTGTGTTGTTAAACACAACCAATTTTGAGCTGTGAGTTACAGGCATTTGAACTCTTATGGGTCCTAACTGGATTCTTATATTGAGAAAAATTCTGAAACATTTCAAACTGTTTCTTAGATATTAACATGGTCACTGATGTATTGGACAATACTAAGATTTTGTTCTCAAATTTGCCTATGCACAGTTGCAATGAGTTTTTAAACTATTCTTTCTTTTATGTTGTCTGTAGCTTATTAATAGCATTTTATATGTTATATGGCATCAGACATATGGTTATAGACCACACACATATTGAGAGAGGAAACCTGTTGTCGCCACTTGATGGGCTACTCTTTCCTATTAGCAGTAAGGGATCTTTTATATGCACCAACCACACAAACAGGATATCACATACCACAGTCTTTGATATACCAGTCGTGGTGCACTGGCTGTGCAGTATTAGATATGATTGTTCTACATGACATCAAACAGAAACACCCTAAACCATTACTGAAAGTAGTGATCTTACAATCAATACATGTATGTGTATTTGACGAAAAAAACTTTCTTAATGAGTTGAAAGATTAGTGGGAATTAGTTCCTTATGCATTACAGGGAAACACGACACATTTTAATAAAAGCATACGACAGGCATCCGAATCACGTTCAAAGATGAAAAAAAATATGACTTCCTCACGTTTCTTGAAATGATATTTTTGTAATTCCCTTCTCAGCAAACAAGTGTTGACAATAGCCATACTGTTAACACAGATAACACAAAGATTCCGTGATCAGAATGCACAAAAATCAATGGCCAAGAGCCCATAGTTAGTGTTGGAATGATAGCCCTTCAACCATGAGCTGCCCTTAGGGAGCTATCAATTGCCAAGCACTTGAAGGGAATTATATTGGTGCACACTTGCCAGCAGTGTTTAGCACTGGACATTTAGGAAAAACCATTGATCCAGTGATATGAACACCTGCAGTGGAGTCAGGAATCATGTATCCCGCTAGAACGTTTGTGTACCACGAGGCAGTGAAATACTGCTTGATCAATATGAAACACGTCAAATTATCTCCAGCCATTAAAATGTGGGAACTATATAGTTATTACACTTGTGGGAACTAGTATTTTCAAGAACCACAGTTACTGTACATTGGAGAAATGGCTGCCCCATTACAGAATTGGAACTGAAGTTGCAAAGTAAAAGTAGGATGTTTGCTGTTATTCAGGGAAGGTCGTAGGCTCGTGGTAAAGTGCTTTCCTGATTCGTGGTTGGTCTAGGATCAATTCCTGTCAGTGAGCCCAAATTTAAAGCTGTTTTGTTTAATGACACCACTAGAGCACATTGATTTATTTATCATTGGCTATTGGATGTCAAACATTTGGTAATTCTGACATATAGTCTTAGAGATGAAACTCGCTAAATTTGTTCCATCAGAAGCAAGAGATTTTTGTTATATGAATCACCCCACAGACAGGATAGCACATACCATGGTCTTTAATATACTGTGGTGGTGCACAGAATAATATCCACCTGGTCCCCCCTTCCCTAACATTAACATCTAACCCTAAACCTCAACCTAACTCTAACCCCTAATCCTAAGTAACATTAATAAAGGTGGAGGGGGTACCAGGCGGATATTATACTATGGTGCTGGAAAGAAAAATAGCCCATTGGGCCACCAGTGATGATCAATCTTAGATGTCCTGACTCCCCACACATGCCAAAGCCTACAATGTACCACTTGTAGGGCACTATTTGGGATGAGAAGAACCTCAATGAATCTCCTGAGGAGGTTCACTCCTATGACTTGAGCTCCTGTGACTTGAGCTCCTACGACGAGCTCCTGTGACTTGAGCTCCTGTGACTTGAGCTCCCACGACTTGAGCTCCTACGACTTGAACTCCTACGACTTGAGCTCCTACAACTTGAGCTCCTGTGACTTAAGCTCCTGTGACTTGAGCTCCTACAACTTGAGCTCCTGTGACTTGAGCTCCTGTGACTTGAGCTCCTGTGACTTGAGCTCCTACGACTTGAACTCCTACGACTTGAGCTCCTACGACTTGAGCTCCTGTGACTTGAGCTCCTGTGACTTGAGCTCCTGTGACTTGAGCTCCCACGATTTGAGCTCCTACGACGAACTCCTACGACTTGAGCTCCTACAACTTGAGCTCCTGTGACTTGAGCTCCTGTGACTCTATTGATTGAGCTAATTCTCATGGTCTTAACCCCAATAAGATGGTCTTAACCCCATGAAGAACAAATTAATGTCCAAACTTATTAACCTAATTATCTTTTGGCTAAAATATTATGAGGCACCAAATTTCAATTACAGTGTCTTAATCTTTAACAATGAATCAATGAAACAATAATGTTATCATCAGCAATATAAAACATCTACTACAAAAGCTTATGACTATTGTAGTATTCTAATCAATGAAAGTAAAAAATAATGAATATGTCATTATTTCCTTGTACATTTTTCTTTATAAAACCTGTAAAGTTCAGACATTTTCTTCATTAAAAACTATGATTTAACATTAAAGAAACTAATTACTGAAGGCAACATATGTTTGATTAAAAAAGTCTCAAAGCACCTTAAATCTGTGAACAGAACAGTCACAACAGTATCCCTGCAAATGGCTGAATGTACGGTAAGTGAATTTCCGTAATAATGCAGCATGACAGGGAATCACAAGAAAATTAGGTAAAAATGGATTCGTTTGATATGCACCATCAATCACTTGGCTTGGCCAGCGATCATTACAGCTTATCAACGTACATTTATAGCAACTTGGTATACTCATGGCTCATAATTTGCTCAATTTTCACAGCCATTATTTCAGCATGGTTTCATCATGAAGATCAAGGGTATTATTAATACAAAGAACATTTCATAAAACTTTTTTTTTTATTAGATGTGAAAGAATTAGCAATGGTAATTTAATATGCTCTTTTCAAGGTCATTATCTTTAAAATAATGTTTTTATGTTTTTTTATTTATTGATTATACACCAAAATAAATCCAAGTTCAAAGCAAGCTACATAATTACAGTTAATGGTAAAATTGGGTGAATGTAGGCCATTATTTATGACAAACATCTATTCTTTTATTAGTATCTTTTCAAAAACTACTTGCAAGTCCATGACATTAATGTCATTTAAAAAGAAAAAAATGGCAAATATCACCACTTACCTCCCAACCCCTAACACAAAAAAACAAAAAACATTACTTACTGTTAAAACTATTTTTATAGTACAAAGATTATTCAGTGTTTTTAATTAAAACATTTTAATGCCAAACGATGATTTAAATAAATTAAAAAAACCAATCTTAACCCCCCAAAAAATCCACCAAGCAGAAATTATTAAATACTCAGATAATTTGTGAATTACAACATGTGGCTTTTTAACTGCATTTTGTAACCCTGTTTCTTAATATCACTGTCTGTCTCTGTACCAGTACCCTTTTATAAATTCTTTTGTTAAAAAAAGATGACACCTCATCAAATTAAAAATTATATATTTGAATCTACCCCACCTTCTTAAATGTAAGTAATTTAAACCTTCAATCTTAAGGATATCATCTTTTGTATTAGATCACCCAGTTTAAGGTTTTTCCCCTTGATTTGCCATTCTTCAGTTTATGTCAGCTGTTATCTCCAATCTATGTCACATAAAATACACTGTTAGTTGTTAGAAAACAAAAGAGAGAAAGAGAAAAAAAAAGATTCTTCTGCTTATAAAAATGTACAGTATAGACTTAAATCTTTGACACACATACATTGTGTATGGTGTTGCTATGGAGTCAAGTCTCAGACTATTATAGTCTTGAGTCATAAGCAACAATGCCTGGACTGTTTTGTTGAACAATTTCTTACACAACTAAGTGCTCAGCTGATGCACAGTTGGTCTAGGGTCAATCTGCATTGGTGGACCCACTGGGCTATTTCTCAATCC
>JAECMU010101529.1:0-13385 GCA_016106625.1 Dracogyra subfuscus | reverse complement strand
CCAAACCAAAAAAAAAGAAGAAGAAGAAATAATTAAAATGGATATGGATTAGAGCTTGGGTTAGGATTAGAATTAGTTAGAACAGTATCTATATCATTTTAGAAATGGAATGACAAACAGAATGACAGTTGTGGAAGGAGTAAAAAGGTGTTTCTGTGTGTATTTTGTATCTGATTTCCCCTACAGGCTACAGTTTAATGTACGTGGTTTCTGAAATGGAATGAGAAACAGAATGACAGTCTTGAAACTCAAACAGTTATCCACTTAGGTAAAATATCTGACCGTTACCCGCTCCCACGCCCCACCCACCCCCTAAAAAAAAAGAAGATATGGATTAGAGCTAGGGTTAGGATTAGAATTAGAGTTAGAACAGTAGGTATCCATATAATTTTAGAAATGGGATGCGAAACAGAATGACAGTTGTTGAAGCACTAAAAATGTGTTTCTGTGTGTATATTGTATCTGATTTCCCCTACGGTACTGTTTTAATGTGCTTGGTTTCAGAAATGGAATGACAAACAGAATGACAGTAATGGAAGGACTACAAATGTGTTTGTGTATGTTTATTGTATCTGATTTCCCCATCTGTTTTAATGTGCTTAGTTTTAGAAATGGAATGACAAACAGAATGACAGTTGTGGAAGGACTAAAAATGTGTTTCTGTGTATATTGTATCTGTTTTCCCCTACAGTTTAATGTGCTTGGTTTCAGAAATGGAATGACAAAAAGAATTCCAGTCTTTTCTCTTGAAACAGTTATTGTTTGTGCATACACAGTTTATTGACATAATTTGTTTGCATAGTCCCAAATACTATGAACTAATAATATTAATGGTTTTTTATTTACATCTATTACATCACTTCAGAAGTGGAATGACAGACAAGTAAGAAAAATGTATCAATGTTGACCATTGAAGTACACATAAAAGTTTAATAGTATCTATCAATTCACTTTTAGAAATGGAATGACAAACATAATTACAGTATTGGAAGGGCTAATGATTTGTTGGTGTATATGTATATTATATCCTTTTTACCCTACATTGTTAAGGGTCTCACATGCTGTAGGCCACAGAATGTATGAATGATAGACTTGGAAGAATTCTGTACAAATGCATACAACTGAATCACGAGAAAAATCAGAACGATTGATGTGTGGAGTCATTCTTCCATCTTCTGTTTTGAACTGGCAACAATAGAACAAATGCATATATAAACACATAATTTTTGCCATGTTCATTAGAAAATCATGAACTTTGTTTATTATCTTTCTTTCTCTGACCATAGCAATACCTTTAGGGGTTTATATGTAGGCTAGTGCATGCCTTATATATTGGGTTTTTGTTTTATGAAAACATTTGGAGGGGGGGGGGGGGGTATATTGTGGTATATTGAAAATAATTAAATTATCCTGTCATCAACTGCCTATGAACCAGTCTGAAGAATATTCGCTATGGACAGTGGTATGTATAAATAAAAACTGATATTTATTTCAATGTATTTGTTATTGTAGAAGCTGGAATCTGGTAGAATCTCAGATCTGCCATCACTTTTGGTGGCGTCGATTGTCGGGTGTGTCCTTAAATACAACATTTCCTCCCCTCCTTCCTGTAAAAGAAGGGGAACAAAAATCCAATTCCTTATTTTTATTTGATCATTAATCATTGATTATCCAATGTATTTCTGAAAGACCATATTATATCATTTATTCATTTGAAGAAAAACTACATTCTTTAATACATGGGGCATTTGTTACTAAAACAGGTGAAAGAAGATACAAATATATAACTATATTCAATGGATCTGGACAATTTGTTAAGACTACAAGTGAATCAAGGCAGAAGTACACTGAGACCGACATATGTGAAATGCTGGACTTCCTGATTGACAAAGTCTATGTCCGATTTGGGGATAGGACATGCAGACAGGAAGTAGGTATCCCCATGGCCACGAACTGTGCTCCGCTTCTCGCCGATTTTTTTCTCTATGCATATGAATAAGATTTTCTGATTAATCTGGCTAAACCAAAACAAAGGAATCTGGCTATTAAGTTTAACTTCATATTTCGTTATATTGATGATCTTATATCATTCAGTATCAATAAGATCACATATTACCTTTCATTGATTTACCCACCAGAGTTAGAAATAAAAGAAAACCACAGACAGTGAAACATCTGTTCCATATTTTGATCTATGCATAGAACTTCAGAGCGGCACTCGCCCTAACACTAAGCTGTATGATAAAATGAATGATTTCAGCTTTCCAACTGTCAATTTCCCATTCATCTCGAGCAATATTCCTTCTGCTTCAGCTTTTGGTGTCTACATTTCACAACTTCTGAGATACCTAAGAGCATGCTCATCATATGCCGATTTTAAAGACAGACATGTCATTCTGGTACAGAAGTTGTTTGATCAGGGTTATAGCATCCAAGGACTCCTGAAAGCTTTCAAAAAGTTTTATGGTCGACACTGTGAGGCCATTTCACGATATGACGCATCATTGACAAAAATGATGTATGATGCAATAACCTATTTTGACCGTGTACATACATTTTCATCTTTTTGGTGTTATTTTACCTTATGGTGGACTTTATGGCTGCGGGTTGTGCTCATAACGGGTGCCACCGGTGGGGCAGAATATGCTCACCTTTCGCGAACACCTGATATCGTTTTATAGTGATTCATGAGCTCATGTCATCAGTCATGTGTATTCCACTGATCTCTTGTCCTGTGCACATTTGGTTTCGCAGAGCTGGTCTTGGGAGTGGCAGTCCTCCTGGAGGCAGCGCAGGAAGGACGTGATGTGCTAGCTAGATCTCCTTGGGGACTGTCAGTCCTAAGGACAAGTCATCTGACGGTGGATCATGGAAATTATCACGACCTTGCCTAAACGTCCCTTGGATTGTACACTGCGGAGATATGCACCTGACCACGGATACGGTTTTGTCGTTTAGATTAAAGCTTCATACAGGCCTCGGTCTAAAGGCTGGTAGGTACTGGGTTTCGGAACCCAGTCGAGGCATGGGATTGTTAATCCAGATACTGACTCCAAACCCTGAGTGAGTGCTCTGCACGGCTCAATGGGTAGGTGTAAACCACTTGCACTGGCCAGTGATCCATAACTGGTTCAACAAAAGCCATGTTTTGTGCTATCCTGCCTGTGGGAAATGTAAATAAAAGATCCCTTGCTGCCTATGTGGCGACAGCGGGTTCTTCTAAAAAAACAGTGTCAGAATGACCATATGTTTGACATCCAATAGCTCATGATAAGATAAAAATCAATTTGTTCTAGTGGCGTCATTTTTTTTTTTTTTAACTCAGATTCTGCCAGTAGAGACTGGAATTCCACTTTCTACTAGTAGATCTGATAAACAGACATATGAGTAGTCCAGTCAAATTACAGTTTGAGCCAGGACAAATAGTAAATCATTAATGGTATTTACAGTTCAGTAGAGTAAGTTACCTATGTGACATAAAAAAAAATGTAACGTTTTATATTTGGTGGAACATGTTTGCTAACTTGTTTATATCTATATCATGGTTTTCAAGGATGATATTTCACAAGAAACTATTTTTTAAAGTGGTAAAATGAATTATATATACTTATATATTAGTGTGGGGTGAGTACCCTAATCCATAAATGCCAGTTCCCAGCAGCTAACTTGGGGCCTATCAAATCCGGTGTGTCTTCTAACGTGTGTCTTACAACAACAAAAATGTTAGTGAATATAATACCCCAGACCCACATTACATTAGCATGCTCTATATAATTAGCAACATATACATGATAACAAAGTATGGGTTATGCCAGATGGTGCTGATGGTAAAATCACCTAACATAAAACCTTGGCCTGAATATGTTCACATATAACCAATTCATTCATCCATGTCATTGCCATTTTCATCTTCCTCTGTTGACTTCATGGTTTTCACAAACCTGAACATGCCAATGAACAATTAAGTCAATGTCACCTACATTTCCACCACATGGTACTGCAACCAGATGTACATTAACACATAGCAAGTTGTAGTAGCGACGTAAATGCAGGAACTTGGTATGAATGAATAGGAATTGGATATGTTCTATTCTTCTTGATTGAAAGAATTCCCATCCATTCCTGGACCTGACATTATACTCTCAGGTTATAAAACTGCTGCAGACGATGTCGGTGGAAGATTACATGGATGTATCGAAGTTTTACTCAGGGTTACTAGCATTTGAAATTGTTGCAACCTCAATACATTCAGATTGTTATCTACTCCTTTGTATATATACTACTTAAACTTTGCTAGGGATCACTATTTAAGGTGGTATTATATTTTTCGGTATGGGTATCACACAAAAACTAAAAATAGCATGTATTCGAGGACATGTTTATTTCCTGAATTTCATTGTAATATATCAAATTTGAATAATAGGTAACATATGTTCTGTCATCAAAGAAGCAGTCTCCCCAAAATTAAGGTTACAGAATGTTATAAACAGTTCAGTTACCAGCAGCAACTGTCAGTAGCTTGTGTGCGACCCACGTGATGCAATCAGATGGCTGCCATCTCAAGATTGTTTCACTCTTCAGTGAGGGAATTTTCCAGTTCCACGACAGTTGTTAGCATGTTCCAAACCTACTTGATCGGGTTCAGATCAGGTAAGCGTGCTGGCCATTCCATACGGATGATGGTCTCCTGCTGGAGGTAGTCCTCAACGACCCTGGCACGATGAGCGTTGTTGTCCATGAGGATGAACTGGGGTCCGATTGCACCAGCGTATGGTCTGATTTAAACGTCTAGGATCTCATTCCTGTAGCATACACTGGTCATCATGCCTCTACTCACGATGTGCAGATATGTTCTTCCACCTCTGCTGATACCAGCCCTCACCATGATGGAGCCTCCACCATAGTGGTCATGTTAACATCATGAAATCACTTCCCACGTCTTCTCCACACTCAAGCACGTCAATCTGTAAAGTCAAGACAGTACCTTGACTCATCAGTGAAGAGTACAGGATCCCAATCATTATCAGTGAAGTTGACGTGATCATGACGCGCCTGTTTGTGAAGTCTGGTCAAGGGAATGCGAATGCATACTCTCCTAAACTGAAGACCACTCTGCCAAAGACGATTACGAACTGTTTGTGTGGACATGTTAACACCAACAGCATTTCTCAACTCATTTCATAGAGAAGTCGCATTCATGAAGGGATGAAGTCTGGCCTGCACCACAAGAAATCGGTCCTCTTTTGGCGTGGTTGCTCGTTGTCGACCACCAGCATGGCGCTGGGTAATGAGCCATATGTATGGAAGCGATTCCATGCTCTGCTAATATCACACTTTGGCTCACACTAAAGACGTTGGCAACCCTACACTGAGAAGACCCACATTCCTCCAGGGCAACCACAGAAACATGTATTATATCCTCAAAGAATGGCAAAGAACTATTGTGGGTACCGAAATGCATAAGTGCCCTGGCAAAAAGACTATTAACCCTTCCAATACTGTCATTTTGTTTGTCATTCCATTTCTAAAAGTGATATGATAGATACTGTTAAACTTTTGTGTGTACTTCAATGATCAGCATTCATACATTGTTTAGCGGGCAGCGTGGCCCAGTGGTACAGTGCCCGCCTGATGCGCGGTCGGTCTAGGATCGATCCCCGTCAGCTGACCACTGGGGTTTTTTCTCGACATAACCATATGTCCGACGCCGATATAACCGTAATTAAAATGTGTTGAGTGCGTCGTTAAACAAACCAACAACAACAACATCATACATTGTTCTTACTAGTCTGTCATTCCACTTCTGAAGCTATGTGATAGACCTGTTAACTATCGGGTTCTTCCAAGCCTATCACTCAGATTAAAGTACATTAAAATAATACAAAGGGAAGTAGTATTAAATACATGGACAGATGTCTATGCATGGATACATATTTTAATTTTCTTAAATATTAGTTCATAGTATTTGGGACTATGCAAACAAATTAAGTCAATAAACTGTGTATGCAAAAAAAATAACTGTTTCAAGAGAAAAGACTGGAATTCTGTTTGTCATTCCATTTCTAAAACCAAGCACATTTAAACTAAAGGTAATCATGCACAATATACACACAGAAACACATGTGTAGTCCTTGCATGGCTGTCATTCTGTTTGTCATTCCATTTCTGAAACCAAGCACATTAAATTGTATATAGGGAAATCAGATACAATATACACACAGAAACACATGTCTGTCATTCTGTTTGTCATTCCATTTCTGAAACCAACCACATTAAACTGTAGGGGAAATCAGATACAATATACACACAGAAACACATTTTTAGTCCTTCCACGACTGTCATTCTGTTTGTCATCCCATTTCTGAAACCAAGCACATTAAACTGTAGGGGAAATCAGATACAATATACACACAGAAACACATGTTTAGTCCTTCCACGACTGTCATTCTGTTTGTCATTCCATTTCTGAAACCAAGCACATTAAACTGTATATAGGGAAAATCAGATACAATATACACACAGAAACACATTTGTAGCCCTTCCATGACTGTCATTCTGTTTGTCATTCCATTTCTGAAACCAACCACATTAACACTGTAGGGGAAATCAGATACAATATACACACAGAAACACATTTTTAGTCCTTCCACAACTGTCATTCTGTTTGTCATTCCATTTCTAAAATGATATAGATACTGTTCTAACTCTAATTCTAATCCTAACCCAAGCTCTAATCCATATCCATTTGAATTATTTCTTCCTTTTTGGGGGTTGTAGTTGGGGGTGGGGGTAATGGTCGGACATTTTACCTAAGGGGATAACTGTTTGAGTTTCAAGACTGTCATTCTGTTTGTCAATCCATTTCTGAAAGTTATATTTTGTGTTTGTTTTTTTATTCCTAGTCAGTCTTTCAGTATAAATTAGGCTTTTGTCATCCCTTTTCTAGAGTTATGACAATATTTCTAGTATATGCATTCCATATATAATATTATATTATAATAATTATTCATAGAAATAATGCATTGTCAATACTTCTGTCTGTCATTCAGTTTGTAAGAAGGGAGCATTCATTGTTGATATTTGTCTTTGTCATTCGTCATTCACTGTCATTTGTCATTCACTATGCACAGTTGACGAACACTTAGTTTATTTTATTGTTTTTAATAAGTGGCCGTTATAGAGAGGTGACCCAATTTTGATGCTGCCCTTGAAATACTAGTCTAGTATAAACAGTGTTTGAATGCAGAAAAAGAAGAGAAGGGTTATGTCCACCTTATCTCTTTGGGGAAAGTGACTTCCATATATAATTATGTTGCGAACATAGCAGGATTCATATTACACTGGTCAGTACATATGCCCAATTCACATATTTCAGGTCATATGAGTCAATGTACTAGGAATAATTTTTGAATGGTATGGTTTTGACGAAGATGTGATTATTTTGTGGCTATAGTCCACGATAACCATCAACCAGATAGTACCACCCCTGAGAAGAATGCGTCTATCATTTCTCTTGTATTTCTGTTTTTGTAATGCTGCCTATTCATTACTCAATGTGTGTAGTGAAAACTGAAGTTCGCATTCTGAATCCCAACCAAATATTCATAATTATCCTGGACCACCGTTCATATGCCAATGACAAACGTACGGAGTCATAGTGAATATCACTTAATTGTGTTTCTCAGATACCTTCATATGAAGACGGCAGCATTCAAAGTGGTAGCAGATCTATATGCTTGATGGTAGTGAATTAGTGGATGTCCTAGCATACATAGGCTGGAGTTGCCTCTTCAGGATCGACATCCCCAAAGTCACTAATGTGACGCATCCTCACCCCCCTAGAGTAAAAGACATGTATGATTTATACTTCACCAGTCAAAGACTGCTGCAATCATAGAGCTGATCATGAACCTTGCTCCAATTTTGGTTTTCAGTTCAGCTGTTGAAAATAAAAATAATGCTATTTCTTTAAGCATTTGAAAAGCAAACTTCATTTTGCATACAAGTATTTTATCATTATTGGTTTCTTGAAACAATACAAAAAACTAGGTGACTTTCAGTGCATTTGCAAGAGTTGGCGACACTTAATAAATAAAATGTTGATGTATATGCTGAATTTTGGCAGGGTGCTTCACAATAAAAACCAACAACATGATAACCATTACTTGCTGTTGACCAGGAACATGGGGATAATAATGCTTCTATGAAAGGTGGTGGTAGTAGAGCTGGAGTCATTTATGAACATTGGTCAAAAGTTGAACTATCTCAGACACCATGAATAAACCAAATACACTCAGAAGACATTTCTGAGAAATATCAGATTGGGACATAAGACAAATATATTTTTAAAAAGCAGCAAATAGATCAGGCATTGCAGTTCAAGCTTTCAGTGATATGATGAACATACTTAGTAAGATGGGCAATGACAAATATGGTATATTTATGAAGGAATGGTTTGTTTCTTAGATCGTTTCGAGATGAATAATCTTTTCTTCAAATGACTTCTAGTTTATAATAAATCCAAAGAACAACAGAATCTGTCTTGAAGGAAGACTGTTCCAGGCTTTACTACATTTCTTGTCAAATTTTGCTTTAAGTAGGTGATGCTGTCGGTGAAGGCCATTCTAAAATCCAAATACACACAATGGACAGTTTTCTTAGTTCTGCGTTGGAGTAACATATAACTAGAAAGTTTGTTTTGTTCAATGACTGGCTAGTGGATGGTAAACATTTGGTCATATAATCTAAGCGGAACCCGCTATAGGTTTTCGTTTTGGGTACCAGGTGCAGGGCACTGGCTGAGGCAGAAATAATCAGAGCTTGGGTTCACCTAAGGGATTCAATCCTTCGACTCAAGCATCTCAGGTGAACGTTGTACTTACTGAGTTAGATCCTGCCCACAAGAAGAGGAAGAAGTCAGTGTGTACAATTCTACTGTAGGCCATTAATGCATGTCAAAAATGACATTTATGTCACTGCAAGAAATGGTGTTGAAATGTTTCAAGGCTTTTCTATTATGCAGAAACATGTCAGTATGTTACACAAGGTGATCCTCGTGGTACAGGGGTTTGCTGTATTGTGACAGGCTGCATGGTCAAACACGATTTATTATTAATTATTAAAAAAACAAAATCTTTAATACATTTGCCCAGAAGGGGGGGGGGGGGGGTCGGTCAGGCATTTCATGGGGAGGAGTACATACGTGTCAGATGGATGCAGACCATGTTCCTAATTGTGCCCGATGTACTTTTCAGCGTCAAAGATTAATTTACACCTGAACACGCGTGGGGGTGAGGGGTGGTGGTGGTGGATGTAATGATCAAATATACAAAAGGTGTACATGGAGCAGGGGTGATAAAAAAATTCCCAATTTTGAAAAAAAATACCCGCTTCATGGATGGTCCTCAATTAGTAGTTTAAAAATATTTTACAATGACAAGATAGCGCACATCTCTTAGCAAGAGAGAGAGAGAGAGAGAGAGAGAGAGAGAGAGAGAGAGAGAGAGAGAGAGAGAGGATATTAACATGTTTTATGACTCTGTATACCATATTCATACATAATATTGACTTATCTGTACAATACTTACCAACAGCTATCCATTAATATACTACATGTCCATGGTCTAAAGAAAAACAACCAACTTTTCACATTGATGCTATAACTCATTATCTTGGCTTTCCCGCATTATTATTTTTCTTCAATTGGTAATTCTGAATCGGGTGAGCATACTCTACATTTTACATATGCTTCCATGGATGAAACTTTCACAGCCATTAAATCCCTAATTATCACTAATTAGAGTCTTTCGTAAGTAGCCTTTCCCACTAAATATTTTCTTTCTTAAATTGGTAATTCTGAATCGGGTGAACACACTCTGCATTTTACATTTGGTTCCAAGGATGGAACTTTCACAACAATTAAATCCCTAATTAGCACTAATTAGAGTCTTTCGTAAGTAACCTTTCCCACTAAATATTTTTTTCTTAAGTAGGGGATTTGGACTCATTGAGATGTCCTCTACCAAATAGCAAAGGAATTTCGAATGGAACTTTCACAACAATTAAATCCCTAATTAGCACTAATTAAAGTCTTTCTTAAGTAGCCTTTCTGAATGGGATCATATTATGGTGCTAATACCCCCGTCAAACCAGAACTACGTTGCCACTGAGCTCCAGCTGCGACCAAAAAATGTGGAAAGCGCGGGAAAAGCGCAGTAGGATCTCAAAGAACGTGTTGGGAACGTACTGGACACTATCTAGAACGTGCGAGGGTCCCCATGAGCGCCAGACTTCCACGCTTGTTTTGAGCAGGCTCAAAACAAGCGCGGAGGTCTGGCACTCTGGCCCAAAGCGCACTGGGAGCATAACGGGAACTACCTGACCGCAACATGAGCGCAGTGCAATCTATCTTAGCGTGTGGACAGCGTAGCAAGACTGAAGTACGTCAGAAGTAGGACCGCTGTGCACTTGTTCATGCTTACACTGTGTCCACATGGGGCTGCCAGTGTGACTTAGTCGCTCCTGATACGTCCATGGCGTTCTTATGAAGCAGAAGCCCATACCTTGTACCTGTACCAGATCTGCAGTGTCCCCAGTCTTGCCCATCTCAGTGGCCTTGTCTGCCCACATCTTGTCTTTCTTGGCCTTGTCCTTGTAGCTGTTCAACTTTTTGTTATACAGCAGCTTGTTCTCTGCCAACCATTCCGCCATGGATGCCTCCTCGTCTGTGGACAGATTGGTCGTCTTCTTCACCTTCTTTGCCTTAGGTGATGGACTTCTGGAGGATGCTGGAGATGACGTACAGGAAGGTCAGACTGGGTGCTGGCTGCAGGGCTTGCAAACCTGGAAGGAGTCTCAGACTCAGGTGTCGGGGGGGGGGGGGGGGTGGTTCAGGCTGTGAACACGACTTAGTCGACCCTCGACCTCTCTGCACTGGAGCCTTGCTGCCCTTAGCCTTTGGCATGGTTATATGAGAGATGATGCTTCTAATCGTAGCGGCTACAACTGGACTGATCTCCTGAGGTCGAGCTCGTTGTATTTATAGGCGGTGCGCGAGCGTGGTCCAAATGTATGAGAACGTAATGGCAACGTAGTGAGAGCGCAGTGAGATCGTAGCAAAAGCGACTTGGTCGCAGCGAGATCGCATACAGCCTAGTGGCAGCGCAGTGAGAACGCACCGATAATCAAACTGGGAACGTATAGGATCGCAGTGAGAGCGCAGTAAGGGAGTCAAGAGCTTACTGTGTACTACCTGCCTAATACATTTCACACATTTCTGTCACTTTTCCACGATCACTCTGCGCTTTTCATGAAAATTGCAACGCAGTGAGATCGCCGTGGGCTCACACTCCGGTGTGATGGGGGTATAACGTTCCAAAATGGTCTGTCATGGAGGGGATGATTATATACAACGTTTGTATAAGATGATTGGATCGTGTTTTACGATATTCATTGCTGCTTGATGCCCTGGCCCTAATAACTGCCCCCTTAAATAATTTGAGAACTGATGAGTGAGACTGAAACCGAACACGCACACTTATGTCTGAACTCTAAACGGGATAAACACTGGAAGCAATTCTGAAGGGAAGGAAACAAAACAAAACAAAGACGATGTGTGCTACATTGCACTATACATCTTTAACAATACAATACCATACAATAACTTTATTTCCATGTTCATATATGAATAATAAAAACAGCCTGGTTGACCAGCAAAAATAAAGTACATAAAATATTTATCGCTAACATAAAAACACAACAAACTAAAGTACAACTCAATCTAATAAAGCAGATGTAGTGTAACAGATTCTATTGTCTTTTGTCTGATCTTCGATATTCGGTAAATTAAAATAAATATTATTAAGTGGCAGGGGGTCTAGTTAAACCCTGTTCTCACTTGAACGATTTTGTACGCGAATTCCGTGCGACCAGCAAATCGTAAAGGGCGTGTGGGAGTCGCACGGCAGTATGTTGATGATTCGCACACGTTGTAAGGGTGTTGTGTGTATTTCGGACAGGTCGCATGCCTGTGCGACATTTTTCAAATGTTTAAAATTATCGTGCGGCTGTCTCTAGGTTCGCACAGTTCGTATTGGTTGCATAGGGGTTGTAGGGAAATCGTACGGCAGTCTGATAGGTCGCATAGGAGTCTGAAGGGACCTCCTGCGACACCAGTGCGACATTCATCAGGCTGCCGTGCAACTTCCGTGCAGACTGTGTTCAATCCATGCAAGCTGCTGCCATCACTGCTGTAAAAACTATAGGAATATCATGCAAGTGCGATGCGACCCCATGCGAGCGCGGTTTTACTACCATACATGGGTGGATCTCTTAAAACCGTATATAAAAGGCAGCCTCAGTAGCCAAAAAACATCCGCTACCTTAAGTTCTAGCTGTTAAGATGGAAGACAGAGGGAGAAGACTGAGGCTGTTGGGGCTTCTTGCAGCATTGTAAGCAGATGATGCGCGCAACAGCCTACTGATGGCCCATCATCGGAGAGTACGCTAACGAGGTCATCTCGACGCCATCAACGCCAGAAGGCTGGACGGAGATTGCTGAGATGTTTAGCTGCAGATGGAACTTTCATCACACCATGGGTGCACTCGACAGCAAGCACATCCGCATGCGGTGTCCAGCCAATGCAGGTTCGCTATACTACAACTACAAAGACTATCACTCCATTGTGCTCATTACATTGGTTGACGCAGACTACAAGTTCTTGTGGGTCAGCTGTAGTGCCAACGGCTCTGTGTCGGATGCCCAACTGTGGTACCAATGCGAACTGAAGAAGGCCATTGTAGACAAGCAGATCGGCTTCCCAGATGCAGAGCCTCTTCCTGAAGATGACCAAGACAATGATGCGTTTGCTCTGAAGACCTGGATGATGAAACCTTTCTCGCGTAGAAACATGACAAATGATGAGTGCATCTTCAACTACCATCTTTCGAGAGCGAGAAGAGTCATTGAAAATGCATTCAGCATCCTCAACACCCGGTTCATGTGTTTGCTCACTACTCTCCGACAGAAGACCGACACAGTGGTTGCTATGGTGATGGCCTGCTGCGGCCTCCACAACATCATGCGGCTGCGCTACAAGATGTACCAAAACGTGATGGTCGACCAGGAAGACGAGGATCACCAAGTGGTCCCTGGCGCCTGGCGGGACGATGTCCAATTTGACGACCTGGAGGCCCTGGGGCCTAGAAACCTTGCCACGAATGAAGCAAAGAAACAGCGACTCTACCTGAAGCAATAGCCCAGTCGGTACGGTGCCATGGCAGAAGTACATGATCTAAGGCATTTTTATTGCTCGGGACTGCATCGTTAAATAAAATAGTTCTTCCACTCTTGCTCGAAGGTTAAACTCTGGGTGCGTTTAAGGACT